>QRFB01002588.1:9424-48270 GCA_008931105.1 Oenanthe javanica | reverse complement strand
CATAATTTATTTTTGAAATTTTCCTTTTTTGTATAAAAATAGAACAATCCTATTTTTATACAAAAAAAGAAAATTTTAAAAATAAGTTATGGAACTATCCTTAAAATTCACCTTAAAATGCGTACCAGAAAGTGAAAAAAAAGTGATAACAATTGGGTGGGACGAAGGGAGTACTAATTTTTGACAATTTAAAGCTATAAAAATATTCTGTTAAATTATAAAGTACAATCAAAATTATAGCTTAAATTAGTTCCATTTGGTTCTGCTCGTATTTAATATTACACATACACTGATACACACATATACATGCATCTTGGTTGGGTGCATGTTTCAAGCTACTTACCTTTCTCACAGCAGCTAACATGGTTCATATATATGCATCCCAACTAAACTTGTTCGCTAGCTACCCCATAGGCCAGAGGGAAAAAAAGGTGCACGTTTTACCCAATTGATCAGGAAAACATCGAAAAAGGTTAACTACGATTTAGGGACATTATGAACTAGTTAATCTAATTAAGTATGTGTTTTAATAAATTGTACAAAAAAATGTCCTTAATTAATATTACAACCGATTTATATCTTATAAGTAGTATTTAAAGAAACGGTCGTAAAATCGATCGATTTTACCTGCTTTTTGATATGAACTTGATCAATTTTAGAAATTTTTGTCCAATTTTAAAGAAACCGAGTCAGTCGTGTGTTTTTTATGATCATAAGAGTCAGATGGACGTCAACTACGTGGGTGGGTTCACGTTAATGTGTCAAGATCTACATAGTCTAGTCTGATACCACTACAATGAAAACATGGGTAAACAAGGGTATACGAAGCTTTTCCAACTGCTAGTCACCCAGCCAGTCACTCAGATGGGACGGACTTCAACTATTAGTTGAGATCAAATGTTTATTTATTTTATTTTATAAATTAAATTGACCAAATTTTAATATTAAATTAAAAGTTGTCTTTTAATATTTCTAAAAATTTAAAAATAACTTTTAGAAAATTTATATTTATCATATAATATAAGTAAATTTAATTATAAAATTAATTAATTGTGATCAAAATTTGGTCAAAGTGATAAAATTAACGGGACATATAAAATAATATTGTTAGAGTCATAATTCGAGTTGAGATGAATCGAATTTCAATAAATGAGTTCGAATCCGAATATTTTTTAAATGAATTAAACCGTTTGAATAATTTAAACGAACTCAAATCATTAATCGAATTTAATTCGTTCAATAATACATGAATCGAGTAGAGTCTGCCAAATTTTTTCTCATGACCGTGTGGGAATCCGCTAATTATCTACCAAATGAATGATCTCACATAAATTAGGACATTTTTGCGCCCGAAGAAACTTATATCAGTTGCAAAATTAATTACCGCCATCTTTATCACCAAAAGCAAATTACTAAAAACATTAAAAATATTACTATTAAACCGGGGCCCAAATTTGGGATCACGTGCCAATCACAACAACAAATATACCAGAAAACAACAAATATAATAAACACAACTGTCCCTCTCACCAATCAAGGACTGTAAACAGGTTATGGTAATAAAACAAGATCTATAAATCCAAACTAAAATATTATTTATAATAAACCTGACAAAAAAAATTAAAATATTATTATAACCCAACTTCAAGTAATAGAAGTTCTAGTTATATTACATTTTCTAATACATTTTATTCCATCACTAACTATACCAGTCCTGGACAATAAACTAAAATACCTGAGGCGCTCTGGGTGCTATAACTCTATGCTCACCTCTGACACTCATCCTTGCGGTTCGACGATATAGATACATGATCAACCTTGTGTGAAAAGTATATGATGAAAAAGCATGAGTGAGCAAAAAAGTTGCCCAACAAATATATAGTAAACTTTTAAATAAATGCAAATTGAGTTGAACATGATAAGTAAACAGTAGACAATAATCCAAGTATCTCGTACAACAATAATAATAGCATATCAAAACTAGTTGATAATTAACCAAGTCTCATAATAGCCAAATGGGCGGTCAGATTGAATGGAGACCCCACACTATTGCCCCCTGATCAGGTTCAAAAGCAATATGACCGTATTATGCCTCATCGTATAAGCCGGGATTTCATATGGTACTGTACCGTAGACAAACTCTAGTCTACCATAAGCTGGAATGGTTACCGTGGTTTCTTAATCACGCTGGACCTAATATCTAACCACTTACGCTAACGGTTCAATTCATAATAGAGCATCCAGAATATTTGGCATGCTTATATTTCTAAAATAATATCATATTCTAATATTATTTATTACTAAAATATTGAATATGATATGTTTATTATAATCAACTTCCAATATCAAGAATACTGATATTAGAGAGCTTTGTTGCATAATAATAAAAATATTTAAGATTCATAAATAGCTCTGGTGCACCCCATGGGGATACACTTGGCCTTATTACTCTCTGATGTCACTATGCTCCAGAATTCAAGGCACGCTGCAAGTCTGAAAGCAGCCTCCTGTAATATGTAGAATGCCCGTCTGAAATCCACATATCCCGCACTCTCAGTCAGTGTAGTCAACTCAAAAGTACCGGCCTCGACAATAGTGCGTACTCGGCTCCTAAGCTCTGTCTCAGGATGGCTGGATCCCCAGTTTCAGTCACTGCCATATCATCCATCATCTTTGACAACACCTCCAAAAGTCCCTTGATCCCCAAGAACACCAAGAACCCTAATTGCAATTGTTCTTCCCCAGATCTGATTTTTTACTATTCCTATTAAAATTTTACAAATTTTTAATAATTAATCAAGCTATTTATATTTTTGTAAAAATTAAAGCCCTAAAATTTGATTTAAATTAAAATCCCTCATAATCAATTTTAGAAGCCTTTAAAAATAATAATTATGGTAATTTTAAAATCTTTATTTTTAAATAAATAAAATTGATAGGTCCGTAAGGATGGGGTATTAGCTAGAAGGGGGGTTGAATAGCTTAATACCCTTTTAAGAATAGAGTTTGGCATTTTAAAATTTTCTTTTCTCTTTTAAAAATATTACTAGTCAACTAGTATACCAAGTGCATAAATTAAAAGAGAGAAAAGAAATAGGGTATAACACACAAGATTTTTTTCCTCGTTTGTGATGTCACAATCCCCTAACGGATCTGCTCACCCCTAGTCTAGTCCTCGAGTCCCTCCCTGAACTCGATATTTTCCACTATAACAAGATGCACTCCTTATAGCGGACCTTAACTCACCTCGGACCTTAACTCACCGTTAACCCCTTAAAATATAATAGCAAAACTACTAGATTAATCTTGGAGCGTAACTCCCCGTTACCTCCTCAAATACAAGTAAGAAAAAATAAAAACCTACGTAAACTATGTTCCTCTAAATAAAACCCTACTAGATTAATCTTAGGTCTTAAGTCTTGAGTCTTTCCTTTTTTTTACAGTGCAAAGACACCCAACTTCCCGTCGGCATGCCTAGAACTTGGGTCTTAGAATAAAGATTACCTCATTTCACTTCATCTCACTAACAAAGTTCAGACAACCAGTACTACGACTTAATAACCCTGTTATAAGAAAAGAAGATGGTGGACTAATATATTACTATACTAGATCAGGAATAAACAAATATATATAATATAGCCGAAGCAACAGAATATATAAATGTGAGTCGGGGTAAGTCGCTTCGTTAGAAGGACGAAGCACACGTTGTGAGTGAACGTGTATGCAGTAATTTAAGTGTGTATGCTAAAGTAAATAACAATATGTAAAGCATATGAATGCAAGCACTTACATTAAATATATATAGAGAGAAAACTTTTTAGATATGAAACTTAGATACCATCATCTACACCGTTCATTATAATAGTAGTATATATAATTAACAAAATTGTAATAGTTTCCAAATATATGTAAATAAATGTCAAACAACTGAAAAGGAAACTAATATTCTAATTTAATAGTTTAATTTAATATGAACCATCAGATCAATTAGAAATCAACGGTTGATAAAAGTACTTTTNTCAACTTTTTTTATACCAATTTTTAGTCAATTTTTATAAAATTATTTCTGACCCGATTTCTAAAAAAATCAGATTAGATTGATAATGCCCTCTAATCAGAGATTTTAAATATTTTAATGGTCTACTGCTTCATGAACCCCTCTCACTATTACCCAACCATTTTAAGATACTAATTTTAATCCCTAAAAGTTTCGGGATATATAAGTATTTTATAAATTAATATACACACATGCATATATATATATATATATATATATATATATATATATATATATATATATATATATATATAATATAGGATATATAAGACTGAAAATAACTAAGCCAAATATATTGTGATTTGAACAAGATCAAGTATGTTTTCTAACTACTTTATTTATAAGGTCTTAAGAAAATTAAAACAACTAAAATATGGCCTTTTAAACAATAACAATATGTGCCACTTAGATTTGACGAGGATGTTTGGTTTATGTCTTACTATAGACTTATACAAATATTATCTAACTCGGAATCAATGTTGACTTAACTTTAAGAACTCAACAAGTAAGGTTTTTTTATATCACTAAAGAATAATACGAGATTTATACAAGTGCCACTTAACTTGGTGTTCGAAGTTAATTAAACATACTAATATTCTACGAGTGTACTTTGTTTATATCTCTAAATAATAATATGAGATTTATACAAAGGAACACAACTCAAAATATAAGTTAGTTTCTTTCACTAATAATTCAAACAAGGAGTATTTCTACTTATGTCTAAATATTATGACTTATACAAAAATTATCGACTCCGAATTAAAGTGAGTTTAAACTTACAAATATTCTACGAGAGAGCTTCGTTTATATCTCTAAATAATAAATGAGATTTATACAAATATTCTAATATTTGAATATAAGTTTTTTATACCTCTATTTATTTCAAACAAGGAGATGTTCATTTATGTCTTATAATATTAACTTATACGAATTATATCTCAACTCAGAAATAAATTGAGTTAACTTGAAACTATTCAACAAGGAACCTCTTGTTTATATCTCTATACGAGACTTATACAAATTAGTTCTAACTCGGAATAAAAGCTAGTGTTAGGAATGAGTTTTAGCAGAAACTATACAAAGGGGGGTGAATGTATAGTTAGAACTTTTTTTTTAACTTTTCTTTCTGTTTGATGAATTATAACAACTGTGATTGCTGAGAATGTTTGTAGCTAGATTGTCTGTGTAATGCATAAACAAGATTGCATAAGTAGAATAAATAGCTCATACAGTTTAACTTTCAATCTAATGTATATTAGAATGAATTTGCTACAATATAAGATTTTTGGTTTGAATCTCAGCTTCTTGTTCTTGAAAGATAAAAATAAGGTTTGAATATTTTTCCACACACTAACTAGTGAAGCTGTGCATTCTGCTATATAGACAACATGTATGTGGTTGCACATGCTTTCACAGTTAGTTAGACTATAACTAGAAATAGATAAAAAAAACTTTACATTGTACATAATCTATTTCAAGCTAAGTTATATGACTTGACAGTCCCTGCAGTTTGCTCCTTATCCTCTGTCTTTGTCTTGTTCTTCTTTTAAAATTCATTATAGAACTGTCACTATTTTCACAGGTTTGACTAATCCTGTACAAGACACTGTTGCAAATACTTATCTTATTCTTCTGCAAACCTACTTAAAAATAACTCCTTGAATCAATCGAATACTCAACTATTGTTGCTTCGAGAAGTCACAACACAGGCTTCTCGATTGAATACTTCTGAGACTTATCGATAAGCCTATTGACTTGTTACTTCTCGAATGTCTATACTTCTCGATTGGATATAGCTTAGATGACTTCTCGATCAGGCTAGACTTCTCGAATGATTCATTTCCATAGACTTCTCGATTGATCTCTATTCTCAGACATCTCGATTATTTCCTTTGCTAACTTCTCGATTTGTTCTACTAGACTTCTCGAATGTATATCACATTTGACACTTCTCGAATGGCTTCAATTTCTCGACTTCTCGAATGAAAATTTCTCGATCGAGTACTTAGCCATTGAGTATTTTGAAACTTCTCTACCAGTTGCACATTTGACTTCTAGATTGTGGTGACTTCTCGAACAACTATTTTCCTTAGAATAATTCTCAGACTGCATTCCTTATTCTTGAAGAAGCCTTCTTTGTCTAGATGCATGATCCAATCTTGAATATTATGTCAGACTTTATTCTTTGACTTTAATTACAATTTAGAATTACAATTTGATCATACTTCTATCTGCAATAGTATATTAAAATAACTAAGTTACCAACCTAATACAGAAGTTCTAAATGTGTTACAACAAGACAAGTAAATATAAAGTAGTAGGCTTAATTTGATCCAACAATCTTCCCCAAATTGGGAAAAGACAAATTCACAAATTATTACAAGATATTAAGCCTACCTTTTATTTTTAGTAGCCATGAATTGATCATATCTGACCTTGTTTTCTTTTTCTTCTTTGGCTTTGATTTCTTCAATAGCTTGGAGAATTTCCTGCCTTACAATTAATTCTTCAATCATATTTGCATTCTCCAATATATCAGCAGAAATCTTAAGAGTTTGTAGAGGATAATCCTGGACAAATTTGAGTCTAATTTTTGTTGTGACTCCATTTCTAAGTTTGAACTCAACTCTTTCAGGATCCTTGAAGACTCTGCATTTTCCTTGTCTTCTCAACTCTGCATCTATTCTTTCCATCTCTTCATCTTCTTTGAGCTTCTTCTCAGTCATTTATTTAATGTATTTGACTTTGTCAACTTTCTTCTAAAATTTTTTGACTAGGTACTCAGCCACTTCAACCATCTTCAGTTTATTTACCATACATTTCTTATCAAAGAGACTGATTACTCTCTTGATATCATGAGTGGTTGAGCTTGAGTTATCATGATAGAAGGGCCTTTCCTCTCCTTCAACAGTAGTCACAAACATTCTTCTATCCCTCATTTGAAATTTGCAGATTCTGTTTGCTAACCATTGACATATAACTTGTTCTGCACAACTTCTTCGTGGATTGGCTGTACCGGCAGACCTTTGTCAGGAACAATAATCTATTTTCTCCATTTGGGATATCTGACTAGTAAAGAACTAGCAGAATGTTTGACATTCATTTTGATGGCTTTATTGACTGGAATTCTTTTACAGGATTTGACATTTCTGAATTGGCTTCCTTTGATTTCCTTCCTTATCACTCCATTTGCAGTCACCTTGACAAGATGTCTTTTTAGTGATTTGGATTTAGGTACTTGTGCAGTTTCAGAAATTATTGTAGCCTTATTACTATCCTGAATTGTGATAGGTGTACTAGAATGACTATCAACAACTTACTACTTTGTATTTTCCCAGTTACACAAGTAGAATGGGGGATTGAATACTTGTGTGCTCTTTTTGCCTGATTAAAATCAACTTAATATAAATTAAAATTTTGAATTAAGAATAAAGAACAAACACAAAGATATCAATGAATATTATTTATATTATAAGTGTATGAATATAAACTCTCCTATGATGTACACAAACCCTAGCAGCTTCTCTGTGTTTCTCACAGCAATTCTCTCCATCTCTATGCTCTCAAAAACTTTGACAAATAAATTAAGTTACATAGAGTATTTATATAGAGAGCTACCTATCAACTAATAACAAAAAATCAAATTACAATAGGAATAAAATTTCTAATTATTAGCTAACAATTTTCTTCTAAAATTCTATTTCCTTCCCATAGCCAATCTGTAATAATTTAGCCTTTATCTTTGAAGACTTTCCATTATTGTGATCATCTTTCAAATTCAGCTTCAGCTTTATAGACTCTGAAAGACTTTAGACTCTGATGATCTTCACACTCTGATAGACTATAGACTCTGATAGTCTATAGACCCTGATTTTATTTTTTTAGAAAATCTTCTAAGTACAAATACTCTTAATACCTATACAGGGCTAACTAGACTCTGATTTATATTTACTTTGATCAGAGACTAGAAAGACTTATTTTATTACAGATATATCTATGCTAGACTCTGTTCTAGTATTTTGTACATCATCAAATGAATATATTCCTAATAATCTCCCCCTATTTGTGCTTTATAAAATGTAAGCATAAATCAAGGTTTGATGATATCAAAACTAAAGAATAAACAATGAATTCTAGAACAATATTAAAAATTATAAAGGAAAAAGAATTTCTACCTAACTGATCTTCTCAAAGCCCTTGTTATTGCTCAGAAATGAATTCAACATGTTTTCTTCAACAATGGCTAGAGCTTCTCCAACAAACTTCTTTACCTCCTTCAACTCATCAGTATCACTTTTGATTTGACAGTAAACTGCTCTTAGATCATTTGCATTGCACTCCTGCTCCTTTAAATCTTTCAGCAGCAAGACACTTGGCTTTCCATTCATGGGTTGAAATCTAATGTAATGACCCACACCTTCTCTAAATTTGATCTCCTTTACCTCCAGTGGCATGTTATGGTCATTCCCATCATCATCAACAAATTTCAAAGTGAATTTACCCATTTTCTTATTTGCTTGCCTGTGTAGAATCAACTTCCTGTCAATTTTCTTAAACCATTTGTATGTGACCTCCTCCTTTCTTCTATTTACTTCAAAAAATATTTGTAGGAGAAATCTGATATACTACAGTTCCTCAGCTTGTTTGAAGAAGATGAAGTTTGATTGGTTAATCCACCTAACAGACCCTCCTTCTAGAAAGTACACTAACATTTCATTTTTCACCTTTTCTGTACCTCCTAGACCTCCTGGCATCTTTTTTTCAAAAACATTATAGACAATTTTAGCAGACACCATTTTGTTCAAGTGTTTTTGTGTAATCTTCTCAAACTGCCTATCTGTCATGGATTGAGGGTCCTTGGTTAGAGTGGTAGTTCTATCAATATCAGACTCTGTAAAACCTCCAAGCCCTATCTTCTTCCTGGCTCTCAGTTGAAGATTTGATTAACTATATTGCAAGTAGCTAGGTTCTTGAATATCTTGACTTTGAATTACATCAAAATCTGATCTCTTTCTTTGCTTATCAGAGTCTAGCTTAGACCCTGATTTCTCATGTCCAGTCCCTGACTGGTGTATTTAAGTTTTTATTATAATAGCCACTCTAGACTGCTTTTGTTGCACACCACCAGGTCCCCTAGGACCATGAGAACCACCCTTATCATTATCACCATCTCTCCTCCTTTTAACTCCCATTGGCTTATCTTCATCCCTGCAACTCCCATCCTTCTTTCTCCTTCTTGAAGATTCACCACCACCAGCCTCCCTCTTCTCCCCCTTTTTGACATCATAACCCCCTGTGACAGCCAAAAGAATGTTTTCAAGAATAGAAGTGATGTTGACTTGGGTAGTGATAACTTGATCCACCTTGGCAGTTAGAGGGTTGATAGAATTTTGGAGAGTTGTCTGTTTAGCCTTGAAATCTGCCAAAGAATCTTTCACAGTAACATCCTTGGATTGTTGAAGAGAGTATAAAGTCTCAAACTTTGTTTGGAGGAGAGCAATGGTAGTATCCACAATGATCAACTTTGTTTGAATATGAGATATATCTGTGACCACATCATCTAGTTGAGCTTATGCAGAGCTGAGGTCAACAACTACATATTTTTCTTCTTCAAGTAGAGAATCATCAGGCTTCTCTCCAGGATAGTGACCATGCTCTAGAAAGAAGGACTTCTTTTGAGAAGTCTTCAGTCTCTCAGATTTATGAATATCCAGTATGCATGCAAAAGTATCTTCATCAGCAATACCCTTAGCATGTGCTGTCTTCCAAGATTGAGGAAAAACTTGATCAAAGTAATTGAAAGATGGATTCACTACCCCTTCATCTTCAGAGGCTGAATCATCAACAACATCAACATGTTCTATTATTGTTAATGGAGGTGTAGACTCTGATGGAAGTGTAGACTGTGATACTTCATAAGGGAATATAGACCCTGACTCCTCAACAGAGTGATCAGGACATGTAGACTCTTGAAGCCTTGCCTGAATTGGCATGATAAAAATAGGTTGTCCTGACTTCAAAGATGCAGTACCAGTCTAAATATGTGTATCATCCACCAGAGAATCCCTGACTATATCTTCTCTCATGGCTAGAGAATCCACCAAATGAAGTTTTGGCCTCTGTGTAAAAGATTTCTGAGCAGCTAGAGCCTAGCCTCCTCCTTCTTGCCAATCTGCATGATTAAGAGAAAAGAGTTTTCATCCATTCCCTGCTTCAACTAATCAAACCAACTCTTGGGAAATTCTTGATCCCAATAAGTGAAGCTAGGTTCAGGATACCCTAATCTCTCATGCTTACAGTGGGTTTGGACACCCACTCTCTCAATCTAACTCAGGCTCTCTACAGTCTTTTCTACCTCTCCTTTTGCCTGGACCAGTGCCATCCCCTTAATAATATTTTCATTCATTTTGAAATGTGCACTCAATAGTCCTACAGAAGGGGATTTAAGAGAATGAAATTATGCTTCAATACTTAAACCACCTTGATGGAGGGGAACCCCTTCAACTGTCCGAAGGCCAGGGGTTTCCACCAAGGGGTGAGCAGCAACAAACTTAGGTCCCATACTAGTCTCTTCTCTCTTATCAGAGTCTGTTGGCTCTAGTATCCCAGTCTCAGGGTCTACTATAGACTCTGATTGCTTCAGTATGATTTCATTAGCAATCATAATCTTAGTGTCACCATCTTTGACTGTTGGTGCATGAGACTCCCCCTCAAAGTGGATAGACTCTGACCGAATTTATTTTGGAATTTCTTCATGAAAATCCATCAGAGTCTGTCCTCCCATATCACTGGGGTTCTCATCAGCATTTTGTGGAGATGTCAAAGAAGGCCTAACAGCATGCCCATCTGTCCTACTATCACCCAACCGTTGACTAGGTGGTTCTTGTGTGGGTGAGACAGACTGAACACCTATACCACTAGTCACTACTGTTGCACTATTGCCTTCTTCCATCTCCTGCTACCTCCTTTGGTTCTACCTGTGTTAATGCATCCAAGTGAACATGTAGAAAAGTCCTTGCATTAATTGCATTGATGGCCTGGGCATAAGGAATATGAAAGAGATAATGCAGGTCCCTTGCAATTATTTGATAATAAGTGCCCTTTAATTGATCCAATCTACTTTGATAGGTTGGATATATATATATATATATATATATATATATATATATATATATATATATTGGCCACCTTCCTAACTTTATGGATAAGATAATCAACCACCTTCTTTGGAAGTGGCTGAATATTGGAGATCCATTCAATTGCTATCCTGTAGGTAACCCCATTATTCCAAATTGATTCATAGTCAAAAACTGATTGCTCAACCTCAGTTTCCAACTCAGCAACAGACTCTGATTCTCTCCTTTTATGGACTTTGATATTTTTAGACTTTGGCTTGTCAGAATCTAGCACACCAAGTGCTTTGAAAACTTCAGATGTCCTGCCTTCTATGACCCCAGCTGCTTGAGTTTGAAGTGAAGAAATGAAGAAGTAGTTGTATAGATTTGTGACCATATCCTGTGCAGACATTTGTAGCTCCATCTTGCCTTCTATGACCCCAGCTGCTTGAGTTTGAAGTGAAGAAATGAAGAAGTAGTTGTATAGATTTGTGACCACATCCTGTGCAGACATTTGTAGCTCCATCTTCATCTTCTTCCTTAGGGCATCATAGGTAGTAAGAAGATCCAAGACTTGAGATTTAGTCTAATATTGATCTGGATCCTCAATTGATTCCACCAAAGAATATAAGAATAGCAGCATCTCATCAGTTGGAGTAATGATTTGATCAATGAGACATGAGGCTGCATCCAATGGCATTCCTTCCTAAAATGTTTCATGATCAGAGTCTAAAGGCAGTCTGGACTCTGACTCAACATTAGACTCTTGTTCAGAAGATTTTTGTCTTTCAGAGTCTGGCTCTGCAGGAGCCTTGAGAGCATCTATTTCCTACAAAATAGGGTTAGTGATAACAATAGGCTTGTGTGTGTGTGCAGAATAAGCCTTCCTTAACCTCTTATATTTCTTAGCAAAAGATTTCTCAGGAGACTCAATTTGAGAATCCTGATGTGCATCCCTAGGTGTTTCAGAGTCTGTAGCCTTTTGAGAGTCTACAAACTTAGCTTCAAGGTTAGACTCAGGTGTATCATGACCTTCTTTTAACAAAGAAAGTCCTTCAAAAATATGCTTTTCTAGTGGGTTGAGCTCTTCATCACTTTGCTCATCTACAAGCCTGGTTTGTATCAATCTCCTCCTCTTTACAATTAGTGCCTATTAAGAGACACCAGAGGTTGGTTTCCTGGATTTAGGTTTCTTGGATTGTTTTATGAGAGGGGATTTGGCTACTTGGGTAGATGCAGTAAGACTTTTCATTACTTGTTCCTACACCACTTCACCTCTAAAGAAAGAAGCAATATAGATAGAAGGTTTATAGGCTGAGAGTTTTACCTGCATTACCCGTGGATACATCATGGCAGGTAGACTCCTTTTCTTGTCATCAATTCTCTTAATATCAGATAATAGCCTCATTTGCTGCTTATAAGCCTGCACACAACAACCATCTGCCAACTTGTTTGACAAGTTAGGAATGAAGTGGTTAAGGAGAATCACAAGAAATCGATGATAATAGACTTCCTTCCTCCCATCTTGCACATTGTTTAATTTTGCTCCCATTTGAGTGAGAAACATATCACCAATGTTGATTACTTTATCAAATAGGAGACTATGACCAATTTGATAAGTGATAAAATTAATAGCATCAAAACCACTACACTTACCAGTAAAGCACTTAGCAATTTGATCAAAGAAAAATGACCATTCCTTTCTCAAGTAAGGCCTAGTTATCTTACTCATATTTTCTAAACTACCAGCGTAACCTAGCGATTTAAACATGCTTTTGATTACAGAATCATCAACAGTAGCATCAAAAGGTGTTTGAACATGTAGTTTAAACACAGAGTTGATAATATCAGCGGTTACATCAAAAGTAATATCACCAAATGTAAACATAATCTTACCTGTTTGATCTTGAGTAAGATCGACAACCCTTGCAGAGCTCCATGCCTTTGAGACAACATCCATATTAATGATAGGAGATGCTTTGAGAATGTAGTTGAGCTCACTTTGTTCCAGGAAATCCATCACAAGGTAGTAGTCATCATCTACACCCTTCTTGTCTTCTAGGGCTGAGACATGATTGGTAGTCATGAACTAGAAGTCTTTAAAAGTAAAAGCAATTGCCTTGGGTCCCCTCATGACTATGGATTGAGCAGCCATTGAAGTTATTCAGTTGAGAAGGATGAAAATTCTTGAAGAAATAAGATAGAGTTCATAGAAAAGCTCTGAGAGTATTTTTTCTTTGAAAAATAATTCACAATTAATAAGTGAGTAGAATGTATGTAAATTTTCTATTTTGTTTAAGTTACATACAATACACATGAGTCTACAGCCTGTAACCAGTAAAAAGTAACTGTTAACGCCTATTTCAAGTCATTTGAACGATTAAAAAATAATCAGAATCTGCAAGCGCGAATTCTAACCATTTCAGAGTCTAATAGTCATGGCTTTAGAGTCTACAGACTGTTAGAGTCTATAGACCGATCAGAGTCTAGAAGTTAGATTATGTCAAAATATAGTACTTCAAGAATTTTGCAATAATAAATTATAGTATGGAAAATCAGGGACTATAATCAAAGTACATACCTTTCTGCTTTTAATAACTTTGCAATTACATATTTAACATACCTAATTCAACTACCAGTCTGAAAAAGGTAGACTCATCAAGTGGTTTTGTTAAAATGTCTGCAATCTGTTTGTCAGTTGGAACATATTGAAGTTCAACAGTACCATTTTCAACATGTTATCTAATAAAATGATACCTTACATCAATGTGCTTTGTTCTGGAATGTTGATTTGGATTTTCTGTAATTTTAATAACACTAGTATTATCACAATACATAGGAATATTTGAAAATGTTAGTCCATAGTCAAGTAATTGATTTCTCATCCACAGAATTTGGAGACAACAACTTCCAGCTGATATGTACTCAGCCTCAGCTATTGAGGTTGATATTGTCTATTGTTTCTTGCTAAACCAAGAAATAAACCTGTTGCCAAGAAATTGGCATTGGCCTGTTGTAATTTTCCTGTCCACTTTACATCCTGCATAATCAGAGTCTGAATAGCCAACTAATGAAAAATCAGACTCTCTAGGACACCGAAGTCCCAGAGTTTGAACCCTTGATAAATTTAAAAATTCTTTTCACAGTAATTAAATGTGATTCTCTAGGGTCAGCTTTAAATCTAACACACAGGCATGTTGCAAACATAATATCTGGTCTACTAGCAGTTAAATATAATAATGAGTCAATCATACCTCTATAGCTAGTATTGTCAACTTTCTTATCCTTTGGGTCAGAGTCTAGCTTAGTGGCTGTTGACATGGGAGTCTTGGCAGTTGCACAATCTTGTAAATCAAACTTCTTCAAAAGTTCTTTAATATACTTTGACTGACTGATGAAAATTCCATCATCTGTCTGTTTGACTTGAAGTCCCAAAAAGAAGTTCAATTCTGCCATCATGCTCATTTCATATTTAGACTGCATTAGTTTGCTAAACTTTTCAAAGAGTTTTTCATTAGTAGAACCAAATATAATATCATCAACATAAATTTGGACAAGTAAAATATCACCTTTATATTTTCTAATAAAAAGAGTTTTATCAATGGTACCTCTTATGAAACCATTTTCAAGGAGAAATTTTGATAGAGTTTCATACCATGCTCTAGGTGCTTGCTTCAATCCATACAGTGCCTTGTCTAACCTGTAAACATGATCAGGAAACTTTGGATCAACAAATCCTGGTGGTTGCTCCACATAGACTTCTTCTTCCAATTTTCCATTCAAGAAGGCAGTTTTCACATCCATCTGATAGACTTTGAATTTTGAATGAGCTGCCAATGAAAGAAACATTTTGATGGCTTCCAATTTTGCTACTGGTGCAAAGGTTTCATCATAGTCGATTTTTTCCTCTTGTGAGTATCCTTTTAGAACTAGCCTCGCCTTGTTTCTTACCACGATTCATTTCTCATCAAGTTTGTTTCTGAACACCCATTTGGCACCAATAATTGACCTGTTTTTAGGTCTTGGAACAAGCTTCCATACGTTATTTCTTTCAAATTCATTCAATTCTTCTTGCATTGAAATAATCCAATCAGGGTCTTGCAAAGCTTCCTCAATTTTCTTTGGTTTATTCTTTGAGAGAAAATAATTGTACATGCATTCATTTTAAGTGGCTTTTCTTTTTTGCACACCACTCTCAGGATCGTCAATTATTAAATCAGGAGTGTGATCCCTTGCCCATTTTCTAGCTAGTAGAAGATTGGTTCTGGAACATGAAGCATTCCCTAAATCATTGACATTTTCTGTTTGTGAGTGGAAATCAAATGAAAAGGTTCCCCTTGAGTTGTTTGACCCTGTAAAGGATTCAAAGTTATTTGATTCAAAACCTGATGGACTAGACTCTAAAGAACTCTGTCTATCTAGACTCTGACTGACTAGTCCCTGAATTGTTAGACTCTGAGTTAATCGAAGTAAAATTTTCTGGATCCCCCTCAAAGTGTGTAGGTTCTTGCATTTTTTCAGGAGTGATTTGAGACTCTTCAGTTTCATCATCTTCATCTATCTCAGAACTTTTAAAATTTTCAAATTCATGTATTATAGATTTTGGTTCATCCTGCAGACCTGTAATATTTCTGTCATCAAATGCAACATGAATTGATTCCATAACAATTCTGGTTTTAAGATTGAAGACTCTGAATGTCTTTGTATTCGGTGCATATCCAAGGAATATAATTTCAGCAGCCTTTGCTTCAAATTTACTTAGTTTTTCAGGATGTACTTTCAGTACAAAGCATTTGCACCCAAATATGTGAAAGTGTTTCACACTTGGCTTCTTGTCCTTCACCACTTCTTAGGGAGTCTTTCCATGCATATTTATCAAGGAATAGTTTTGAGTGAAACATGCTGTATTAGCTGCCTCAGCCCAGAAATATACTAGCAGTTTAGACTCTGCTATCATTGTTCTGGCTGCCTCTATAAGCGTTATATTCTTTCTCTCTACAACTCCATTTTGTTGGGGTGTTCCTAGTACAGAAAATTATTGAGCAATTCCCTTTAATGCATAATATTCCTCCATGATTGCATTCTTGAATTCAGTATCATTGTCACTCCTTAGTATTCGTATAGTCTTCTTTGATTTAGTTTCCAAAAAAGTGACATGGTCTATTATGTGTTGTGAAGCTTCATCCTTTGAGTGCAAAAAGAAAACCCATATGAATCTTGTAAAATCATCTACAATGACAAGAGCATATTTCTTTTTGTTAATTGACATCACATTTACTGGACCAAATAAATCAAAATGTAAAAGATAAAAGGGTTCAGAAATGGTGTTTTTTATTTTACTCTTGAAAGATATTTTCTTTTGTTTTCCAAGTTGACATGCTTCACAAAGTCCATCTTCAACAAAATTAACTTGTGGTAAACCTCTCATAAGACTCTGTTTCACTAACTTGTTGAGGGATTTGAAGTTGATGTGTGATAGTTTCTTATGCCATTTCTAGTTTTCTTTAGTTGAGGCCTTGCTATATAAACATATGACTTCATTGTGAGTGCAATCCTCCAAGCTGTCTTCATATATGTTATCATGTCTGTGTCCTTTGAAAACTAAAGTTCCTGTTTCTTTGTGAGTTACAAGACACTCTTTGTTGTCAAAACCAGTATGGTAACCTTTATCTCCAAGTTGGCTTATACTGATCAAATTATGTTTCAAGCCATCAACTAGAGCTACTTCTTCAATGATGACATTTCCAAATATAATCTTGCCATATCTTAGTGTTTGTCCTTTATTGCCATCTCCAAAAGATACTTCTGGGCCAGCCATCTTCACAAAGTCTGTAAGCAGGGATTTCTTTCCAGTCATGTGTCCCGAGCATCCATTGTCCAAGATTAGGGTTACTTTATTTACCCTTGTTCCCTGCATACAGATAGCAACTAGTTAGATGTTTTGAGGACCCAAATAGTTTTGGATCCCTTCTTACTAACTTTAGGTGAAATAGGTTTTGAAATTTTTACTTTGGATTTACCTATTTCCTTTGTTGCCTTAGACTCTGGTGGAGTTTTGACAGTGTCATACCAACTTTTATCAATAGAAGATTTTGGCTCATAGAATTTGTAATAAAACTCATGATAGTCCCTACAAATATAAATAGAGTGAAATATGCAACCACAGTGATAACAGGGTTTCTGTGGAATGTAGTGACTAGTTAGAGTCTGAGGGGATTTAGACTCTGATTTCTTCTTAATTTTTGTTTTACAATCTAGAGCAAGATGGTTGTGGTTTCCACATCTGTAGCATTTCTTCCTAGGAGCATTAGGATCTTTTTGATATTTATTGGCTTCGTTAATGCCTTCCTTGCCATTCCTATTCCTCCTAGCTTTGCCAGACTCTGATAAATTATCTAGCCTTTCATTTAACTTGGACTTAGATAAGTACCATATATTTATATTTTTCTTAGCTTTCTTTTCTTCTGATTCATCTATCTTTTTGACAACATCTGGGGGATTATTGATAGATGAGTTTGTGGTTCCTTTATGTAACTCAGTCTTAACTTCAGAAGTCACAAACTTAACATAAGTAAAGGTGTTGTTTTCCTTAGTCTTATTGACTTGGCTAGCTTATATATTGTTATTATTCTCAACAATAGGTCTTTTTCCTTGACTTTTGTCATAACCTAGACTAGTAGTTTGACACACATTTTGATTGTTAAGAATTTCCTGAAATTTTCTTCCAGAGTCTGTCCACACTTTGAACTTAAGCCTTTCTTCTTCTAGTTCTTTTCTAACATAGTCATATGCTTTAAAACTTCATTGTAGTTGTGTCTATACTTCTCATAATCCTTTTTTTATCCTTCCATAAGAACTAATTCAGACTCTAGGTGGTTATTCCTACTTGTTAAGATTAGGTTTGCTTCTGTTAACCTATCATTATCATTTGTGAGTGATCTAAAATTAGTCATTAACTTTTTAACTTCACTTTGAACAATATTTATACCATCAGAATCTAAATTAAGTAAAGATTCAGTAGAAAAGATTGATACCTGAGATTTATGAGATAAGGGTTATTTAAGAGATTCTGATTTCTCTGAGGCGACAGGTATCAATCCTAGATTTTCATAATCTATTTCATCCTTTAAGCTTGAATCTGCCTAATCCTTTCCTGTTGAGATGAGTGCCTTTCTTTTGCCTTGATGTTTAGCCTTTCTACACTCACTAGCAAAATGCCCCAGTATTTCACAGTTGAAGCACTTAAATTTTGCCTTGTCAAGCTTTATTATGGTGCTTTTGCTTTTCTCAATTTTTTCATCTTCCTTTTTGAGTGTTGACCACTTGCTAAATTTTTCAATTCTTTTATTGAATTTCATCCTTTTGAAATTCTTAGCAAGCATAGCCATCATATGACTCAAATTTATCTCCTCATCAGAATCAAAATCTGTGTCAGTAGACTCTGACTCAACAATAGTTTTTTCCTTTTTCATTGAATCTTTAATTCTTGCTTCTTTGGATTCTTCCTACTGTTCTTTCTCAGACTCCATCAAGAGTGCTACATATTTTGGTTTTCCAGATTTCTTGTTCTTTCTCTATTGCATCTCTAAATCATATGTCTTGAGTCTGCCATACAATTCTTCTAGAGTTATTTCATCCAAATCTCTAGCTTCCCTTATAGCAGTTGTTTTATTATCCCACTCTTCTCGAAGGGCTATTAGAAACTTGGTATTTATGTCTTCGGAATCATACATTTTACCAAGAATAGCCATTTCATTCAAGAGTTTAGTAAAGCTATCATACATCTCAGTGATGGTTTCTCCAGCTTTTGCCTCAAAATACTCATACTCCTGAATTAGCAGATACCTTGCATTCTTGACATCATTGTTTCCTTCATAGTGCACTTTAAGTTTTGTCCACATCTCTTTAGCAATTTTGCATGATATAACACAGTTTATGATAACAGAGTCCAAACTGTTAAAGATGATGTTATTGACTTTTGCCTCCTTTAGGACATTCTCCTTGTCCTCCTTTGACCACTCAGCCTTTGGTTTGTCAACAAAGTGCTCTCCAGTAATTTTTCCTTCAACAGTGGTTTGAGGAACAAGCCTTGAGGGCACATAAGGTCCATCATGAATTCTGTCTAGATAGTCAGGGTCTATAGCCTCTAGATGGTGCAGCATCTTAACCTTCCAGTGGGTGTACTCGTTCTTTTTTAGCATAAGAATCTTAGAATTGCCCTCTTTGTTTCCAGACATCTTTGATCGATTTTAAACTTTAGGCTTTGATACCAATTGTTTTCCCAGCTACACAAGTAGAAGAGGGGGTTGAATACTTGTGTGCTCCTTGTGCCTAATTAAAATAAACTTAATATAAATTAAAGCTTTGAATTAAGAACAAAGAACAAACACAAATATATGAATGAATACTGTTTATATTATTAGTGTATGAATACAAACTCTCCTAGGGTGTACACAAACCCTAGCAGCTTCTCTGTGTTTCTCACAACAACTCTCTCTATCTCTATGCTCTCAAAAACTTTGACAAATAAATTAGGTTACATAGAGTGTTTATATAGAGAGCTGCCTATCAACTAATAATAGAAAATCAAATTACAATAGGAATATAATTTTTAATTATTAGCTAACAGTTTTCTTCTAAAATTCTTTTTCCTTCCCATAACCAATATGTAATAATTTAGCCTTTATCTTCAAATACTTTTCATTACTATGATCATCTTCCAAATTCAGCTTCAGCTTTATAGAATTTGAAAGACTTTAGACTCTGATGATCTTCAGACTCTGATAGACTATAGACTCTGATAGTCTATAGACCCTGATCAACTCCTAGACTCTGATTTGCATCCAGACTTTGATTTTATTTCTTCTAAAAATCTTCTAAGTACAAATATTCTTAATACCTGTACAGGGACTAACTAGACTCTGATTTATATTTACTTTGATCAGAGACTAGAAAGACTTATTCTATTACAAATATATCTATGCTAGACTATGTTCTAGTATTTTATATATCATCAAATTAATATATTCCTAACACTTTGGTTTATTCCTCTAATACTTCTTCTCTTTACTTGAATCATTTCTCTTCTTTTTATCATCTCCATCTATCATCTTATCTTCCTTCTTCCCATTCTTATCACTCATAGGTGCAAGTTTTTTGTCTTTCTTTCCCTGACCCTTGTCTTCATCATCCTTCTTTTTCTTCTTCAACTCTTGACTTGAAAAATCAGAGATTTGATCATTCATGGACTTCTTCAGTTTCTCCAATATCAATTTGTCTTCCTCTTGTTTGATTTCCTTCTTCTCAAGCAAGTCAATCAGACTAATGATTTGGCTTCTGTTTCCTGATTTCAGGTGTTAAGGAATTTTGAAGTGAGCCAGTTTTTTTGCCTTTGTCATATACATTACTCCATCAGGATTACAATAAGCTGCAGGAAGAGGGTGAGAGAAAAGTGGAGCTATCAATTCATTATTTAGTTGATCATCCTCTTGAGTGACTGATTCAACTACTTTGTATAAGCCTCTAACTCAATGTATGAGAGTTATTTGAAGACTTCAATTGATAACTTGAAGTAACCAGATTCCATTTCCACTACAGGCTCTTTGTATATCTTGCCATTTAGTTCAAATTTCACTCCCCTAACTGTGATGATTGCATTTTCAAGAATTTTCATGTAGTTCCAGTGATGCCCTTTAATTTATGCCTTGATAGCCTTTAAATTTTCCAGGAATTATTTATCAACATTTGGCTTCATCACTTTTTTCCTTAAGGTTCTCATCATAACTTTTTGCCTTTCAGCCCTAATCTCATCCCTTCTTTCTTTCTCACCCTTAGGGTTGATATCTTATTACTTTTGTGGGAAGGATGAATGAGTTGGCCTGATTTGAGAAGATACTTGTACTGGAGGAGCTTGATTTGACACAGGCAATGTGGAGAAAAGAGTTTGAATATATTCCAGTTGATTGGAAACTTGTTGAAGAGTGATGTTGTGAGTTGACATAGATATGTCAACTTCTTTCTGTGGAGCACTCACACTGGACACCACCTCTAAAACTGTGTTGGAGAGAGTAGTGTGTGCATCAAACAATTTGTCAACTTTTTCATTCAATTTTGCAATAGTTAAAGATTCAGTTTTTTCTTCCTAAGCTTTGGACTGATAAAACAGATCCTCCTGAAATGGAGTCAATTCATGAAGTGCACATTCTGTGGCAATTTATCTGCATGTTTGTTTCTGTACAAAACTTTCACCATGTTATTGATCTTTATCTGATTCTGTTGGAGAGTGAAATTACTTTCAACCATCTCCTTGAAGGCTTTATCCATCTTCTCCATTTTATCATTCATGTCATTATCTTTGAATCTTGACATAGAAGATTCAAACTTGGAATAAGTAGTTGCATAGATACCACCAGACTTCATCTTTTCTTCAATACTCTTCAAGATACCTTCCACTTTTTGTCTATGATCTTTAATTTCAAATTGGAATCCCCTTGCAAGATAGTGATTGGCTTGCAATTGCACCTTGGAAGCTTCATGTATTGTATCATATATTGCAGAGGGAGTGAAGACTTTGGCACAAGAACTAAGAGAAGTCAAATATTTCTCCCTCATCCACTATATCATCTCCTCCATGCTCACAGTCTATTTAGCATCCAACCAAGCATCAACATTGGTCTCTCTTTCTTCAGCCATTTCAGCATTTTTGTCCTTTATTTCCTCTTGATCTTTTGCATACTCCAGCATAATAGCAACATAATCTTTGTTAGACAAATGAGCAATCAAGAGTTGTTGTGAAATTTGGTAGAATCCATCCATTTGATCACCATATAGTTCTTTTAATTTTTCGTCAGATAAGAACCCATCAATAGATGGTCATGAAACACTGTCATGTTGCACAGGGTTCAGCCATTGTTACATAAGATGAGAGCTAGGATCATTACTTATGGCAGTGATTCCCTCAGTGTCTATTTCCTCATCCAAATGTTCAGATGAGTCATTAATAAACCCTGGATGGATAAGTGAATTCCTCCTAGAGGAAAGCCTTTGAATGACTATGGAGTGTCCAAGGGATGCCATTTGCATGGTGTGGAGGTCCCCTAGATTACCCAATTACTGTGAAGACACCTGGTACTCCAATGACTCATTAATGAGACCAAAGGGAATGTTATCATTAGCCCCTACAGAGTCTGAAGTAAAAATTTCTAGAACCTCTGTGGTTTTGATGGTGTCATCAGGATATACCCCAACATGTATTCCCTCACCATCTTGATGTATATCCTGGGCGGTGAGCAAGGTTTCATGCACCAAGTCACTTAAAATTGGCTCACCAGGAGGAGTAGATTCCTAATGATCAACAACCTTTTGTATTTGGCTAGGCATAATTGGTTGAGAAGAAATTTGAGGAATGGAAGTGAGATTTTGAGTGGATGTGAATGCTGGCAACTCCCCTTGAGAAAATGGGGAAGTTTCAAATGAAGATCCTAGGTGCACTTGTGTTTCCTTTTCAACTGTACTTCTATGATCAACAGGAATGTGTTCCTGTTATGGTGAAGACTCTTTACAATAAGAGTGGGCTGGCTCCCAAGTTCAGTAGATACATTCTGTTGAGAGAATGCATCTAGTAACAAGTTTAGTCCCTTTTCAATCTCTACACCTTGTTGGGAGGATGTAGAGTGTCTTTATGTGGTCTCTTTATTTTTCTTTCTCCTTTTTTAGAGTTACCATAGGTGATACAGGTTCTTCAGACTCTTCTACAACTACTTCTAATTTCTTCTTGGCAGCAGGTTTCTTCCTTTTCTTCTTTTCAACCACGCCCTATTGAGAGGATGTGGAGGTTGGTTTACTAACATCTAGGGGATTTGAAAGAATGAGCTCAGTTGGGTTAAGAATCCTTGGGTTAGGTGCATTAGGTACTTCTTTAGCCTTGGGATCCTCTATTAGATGCAAGTAACCATATGTAGGTTGTACAAGTGGATACCCTTCAAACACACTCCTCATATGAGGTGTGATTTGAAGAGGTACAATCACTGTGGTTCTTCTGTCCAATGTAGCAAAAATAATTTTTGACATGGATTTAGCATAGTCAATTCTATTTTTATTCATTCCAAGTAAATCAATCAAAATAGAATTCTTGAAATTGAGAATTTATTGAATAAAACGAGGAAAAATATCTCATTACCTTACTTAGGAATCCTGGTTATGAGTTCCCCATGAATGAGATTTCCTACATTCAGATTCTTGTTATATGCCAAAGAGTAGGCCATCTTCAAGGCAATGGAGCTGATTTGATCAAACTCAGTCTTCCTGCAAGTGAGGACTCTTAGTAGAGTGTCAAACAAAAATGACCACTCCTTTTAAACATGCACTACACCATATATGGGATTCAACAACATTGTTTTTAGTGTTACTAGCAAAAGTGTTGCATTATATGCCTTAAAATTGATCTAAATTGATCTAAGGCTATATTTTTATTCAACATTACTGTTGATATATATTAATGTTACTGTAGCTCTTTAAAAAAGTGTTACTAACCAATGAAAATATAGGAGGGCTCAATTATATTGTCTAGGCAGGCTCCTTATTTGTCCAATTAATTAGGTGGGTCAATACTTAGTCCAAATATTTTCACTTCTCTGCTCTTTCTAATATTTCCAATTAATCTCCACCAAATATTTACTAAAATATCTCTCTCTCTCTCTCTCTCAACTCTCTCAACCCCCCCTCTCTCTCAACTCTCTCAACCCCCCCTCTCGGTTCTTCATGGGTTCTCCAGGTTCGGGTCTCGATGGATTCTTCACAATCTCAACTCAACAATTAGGGCTTTGTTTGGAAGTACAAGAAACCAAGGCTTTGATTGGAAGTACTCAGCAATTGGAATCCAGCAGCTGGCATTTCTCTTCACGATTTCGAATTAGGGTTTCAGTAACTGGGTCTTTTTAGAAATTGAGGCTTCGATTTTTTTTTTTGTTTGATTCTTCTACAGCAATTAAGGGCTTTCAGTAATTAGGCTTTCAGTACAGGCATAATTTTTTTATTTGATTTTCTGTGTATATCTTCTTTCTTGTGTATAACTTCTTGTTCAATTGTATGTGTGTATTTTGTGTATATCTACTTGTTCGACTGTATTTTATTTTGTTTATATCTTTTTTCTCGATTGTTAAATTTTATGTATATTTTTGTATGTTCTTGTATCTTACTTGTTCTTGTACATAGACACTGATTTATAGAGAACTTGGTACTTTATATATATATATTACTTTAATTTTTATCTGAGTTAAATTTAGGATGGTTTCTATTTTTTGACTTACAGTAACATTTTTAAATCTATTTTTACACTTTTTTTAGATGTTGGTTTAGGTCATATATAGTATAGTGATGTTTCTTGTTAAGCTTTCCCAGTTTGACCTCATCAGCATATCTGATGAACTCCATGAAATCTTCCAGTTCAGCATATGTTGGCACAGAGTCATGCTTTTCAGTAGGGAGTAATAGGCTTGCATTTACATCACTTTCATTGAAGCTGATGTTAACCTCTTGATTCTTGTAGGTTACTATAATCATGGAGCTTCCATCCTCCAATGCAACTTCCTCCCAGTTTACAGTGTTCCAAAATTGTTCCAAAATGTCCAGTAGAGAGGAAGATTCACCAATAGAGCCTCCTTCAAGTAAGATTCAACCAGAAATCTTGTGAAGCATTTGTATTGGGGTTTTGCATCAGCATCTCTTGCAATGGCCAGGAAGTTGGTTTCAGGAATGATATACATTTCAGTTGGAGGGTTGGAACTAGAAGATGCCCTTGAATAGTGTGTAGAAAAGAGAAGAGAAGAAACGAAGAAGTTTAGAGAAATTGAGGGAGAATTTGAATGAGACTGTAGAGAGCAAGAATTTCTTTGAGTTTGCGATTAAGCGTAGAAATGAAATGTTTAGATCTACTTTCTATTTATATGACTTAAACTACTCGACTATAATTGTAATCGGTTTTGAATGATCGAGAACTCAGAAAATGAATAAAGTTACTTTAGTAGAGAATTATTAGAGGTTTGATCGAGAACTCATATAAGTATGTGTTTGTGTGTGTGTATATATATATATATATCCAAGAACTGTATCAATCGAGAACTCAATTATGAACTTTATCGAGAACACTAAGAATGAAGGTTAATTGAGAACTCAAACAATAGCCAAATCGTGAACTCACAGAAGTGAACTATTCGAGAACTCACAAATTGTAACTTAGTCGTGAAGTCAAAAACAGATGGCAAATTAATCACAAACTCCAGTTTTGAAACACTACTTTATTTTCAATTGAAAAATAAAATAATTAAAATTTATCAAACACACTTTTCATATTAAATTTAAATAAAATTTATTTAATCTGTAGATAAAAATGTATTTGTTAAATGTTCCTACAGAATTAAATATCACACTTGTTATTTAAAGATTTACAAGTATAATGATTCATTACAGGTTTCCTTATCTTTCATACTAGTTTATACAATTTTCTTAAGCTCTGTGCCCAACCCAAATGTAAACAAATGGGTGGGACGGAGAGAGTATTAATTACATCCTTCCCCCTTTAATAGGATTCTGTCCCCAAAATAAAACTTAAGAAAATAACTGAGGATATTTTTCTAACATTTCACTTTCTAATTCCCAAGTTGACTCTTCAACAAGGAGATTTCTCCATAATACCCTGACTAGTGGTAGTGTTTTATTTCCTAATACTTTATCTCTACGGTCTAATATTTCTACAGGTTGTTCTACGTAGGATAAATCAGGTTGAATGTCTACGGGCTCATATTCTATGACATGTTGAGGATCGGGATTATACTTCCTAAGCATTGACACATGGAATACATTGTGGATATGTTGCATATGTGGGGGTAAAGCTAATTCGTATGCAACTTTTCTAACCCGTCTCAATATTTCAAATAACCTGACGTATCGTGGATTGATCTTTCCTCTTTTGCCAAATATAGTTACCGCTTTCCATGGTGATACCTTCAATAAAATCTATTCCCCAACTTCATAATTCAAGTCCTTTCTAGCTTGATCTGCATATTTTTTATGTCGGTCTTGAGCTGCTACCAATCATTTCTGTATTAATTCAATCTTTTGTTTGGTCTGTTGGAGTAAATCTGGACCCATATTTGTTCATTCTCCTACTTCTTCCCAATACACCGGAGTTCTGCATCTTCTTCCATAGAGAGTTTCATATAGTGGCATTCCAATGCTAGCATGATACCTAATGTTGTATTTTATAAATTATTTTTATAAACAATTTAAAGAGCTCATGTAGAGTTCATGTTGGACTATTGGATATAAGTAACAATGAATAAGTTAGGATTGTAGCGCTTGCTGGAGATGGTTGTGCTGAAATTGATAGAACTCCTTGTAGTTTTAGATATTCAGTTGATGACCTATATCAATCGACTCTAACATCAATTGATGGGAATAATATCAATTGAATTACATCATATCGATTGAAATAGACTAAGTACGCCTTGCTACAATCCAAATTATCAGTTGATTCACATAAACATTTCAAATGATAAATGGTTTCCTGATCAATTGATATTTATATTTTCCATATCAATTGATCAGTTACATCAGTTAAAATTTCTATGATTCTAATATTAAAGTTATCATCAAATTACATGTAGATTCCTAACAATCTTCCCCTATTTGTGTCTGTGACATGAATAGGCATAAATCTACTTGATGATAACAAAACCCTTAATTATTTTCATTCAGATAGAATCAAGAAATTTAAATAGCATTTGAATTTTAGAAGTACCAGTTTGATGAATAACTTCTGCAAGCAGCTCCAATGTCATCATAATTTTCATAATACAATTACTTTTTCTTCTTTCTCCTATCAACATTTTCCTTTAATTGTCTCATGAATGAATTCCTCAAAATTGATTCATCTCTGTCAGTCTCTCCAAGTTGCCTCATTAGGTAGTGAATTTCTTCATCTGTGATTTTGTCCAAATATTTACAACCATGTTGTAGTTTACTATAAAATGTCAGTCTGGCGGAAATTTTCAAAACATAAAATCAAGCTTATAAACGACTGACTAGTGCTAGATTTAAAATGCTAAATCTGACTTGAAGGAAAAGTTATTTTGGCTCCAACACCACCTTTTTGACTTGAGACTTCCATAGCTTACGGGGTAAATGAGGTTCATCTTCTGCCTTTGATCTCCTTAGCTTTGAGATTTGATGTTGAATTTCCTGAGCAATTATTGTATTGAGTTTGTACTTTCTGTTGAGTAGAGGTAGAATGGTCTTCAGGACACTGTAGCTTTGCTTCATTATCACCTTCATTGAGTAACTGATTTTTGCTCCATTTTCATATTTCAACCTCATTGATTCTTCTTGGTTAGAGGTTGCAAGATGGGTTCTTACTCTTATCAACCCTTTTTCATTCACCACTGGTATCC
The DNA here is from genome assembly GCA_008931105.1 of Oenanthe javanica. Classification (NCBI taxonomy): domain Eukaryota; kingdom Viridiplantae; phylum Streptophyta; class Magnoliopsida; order Apiales; family Apiaceae; genus Oenanthe; species Oenanthe javanica. The sequence goes on along the minus strand of QRFB01002588.1, from coordinate 20,653 downwards.
ATTTCATGTCATATCCTTCAATTGTCATCTCCTCCTTTATTTCTTCTTGTTGAATTTGGAGATTTTCCTGAACCACTTTTTCTTGAGTAGAATTAGTCCTTTTCTTGGCCATGACTATTTTTCTCCTTTTTCTTAGTGGTTGATCTTCCTGTTCCTCTTCCATATTCCATTTAATTTCCATTTACCTAGCAATTTCTTCATTCTTCTTTTCTCTTCTTGCAACATCTGAAATTCCTGAGGAAATGGCTCCTTGAAGAAGCTTCTGGCCAACCCGCTTCTTCTTTTCTTTTTCTTCTTTAATCATTATTGCTTTTCCCCTTTTCTTCTCTTTAAGGGCTTCAATATCAATTAGAAAGGCTTCTGCATTTGAATTGCTTTCTTTGGCAGCCTTCTTTGCATTTTCATTTACCATTCTTATCTGAGTAATGAACTCATCCAAGTTTCTGTTACCAACTTAGTGCTCTTCTTTAAATCTTCAATTCTCTTCCTTTCCCTTTCAATCATCAATTGAGTTTCTCTTTCCCTAGAAATTCTTTTAGCTTCTAATTCATCTTCAAACTTCTTAAATTCTTTCTTTTTCTGTTCTAGGTCATCTATGGGTGACTTAGATGACTTTAAAGATTGTCTATCTCTGTTACTCTCATTTTTGGCAATCCTCTTTGTTGCAGTACCACCAATACCACTTGTTGTACCAGCACTAGAACCACCAACACCACCACTGCCTTTGCCATCACCATCACCATCCTTCTTCTTAGCATTCTTCCCCTTTTTATTATCATCAATTTGAGGAGGTGGTGACATTCTGTCAATAAATTTTTGAAGAATAGAAGCATGTAGACTCTGGCCTTTAATAATGTCATCCATCTTATTTTCTAGAGATCCCACTCTTGTTTCCAAGGCTACAAAATTCTTGGATTCTTTGAGCAACTTGTCCTTCATTTGACCCATAGTATTAATATGAAGCTTCTCATCCAACCTTCTTTCCAGTGTATCCTTGTTAGAAGTGATAGATCCCTTAATAATCTCCAATTCTCTCTTCACTCCTGTCACTGTGATCTTCTGAATTTTTAATGACTACCTCATATAGTTAGCAATTCTCCTTTGAATGAGATCTTCAATTTCTCCTTCCACCATTGCCCTCCTATATTGAGAAAGAATCTCAGTTTCAGCAGCTTCCAATGAACCATCAATGGTACTCATCCATGGCTCTTCATCAGAATCATTTTCTAACTCTTCAGGTGCCATATAACATGTATCTGTTATATTGGCAATGCTCTCCTTCAGATTCCTGGTCCTTTGTTCTGTATGCTCAATTCCCAACAATTGTTCTGCATCCCTGTTACTTGAAGCAGCCAACCCTTGATATTATGGATCAGGGTGAACAAAATTATGTGGATCCAAGTCACCATCATCAACTTCTTCATTTTCAATTTCTTTGTTAATTCTACTCCCACCTGCTTCTTCATTTTAAACTCCCCCTATCTCTTTTACTCCTTCTTCTTCTGACATCAACTCATTCTCCCACTCATGTGCATATAAAAGAATTATTTTATCTCTCTCACTCATCTCTCTATTTGGCATCAGGATCTCATCCTGGAATCTCACCTTTCAGTCACTCATAACTTGTGTACCTTCTAAGGTGGGGACCTCATGTGTTTCACTCACATTCCTGGAAGAAATATAAATGACCTCACTCACTTCCTCTCCTTTTTCCAAGCTACAATCATGCCTCTCACTCAACTCTCTCATCCCTTAGAGTTTTTGTGCAACATCAATTGATTGAGCATCAATTGATGTATTGAAATTATCAGTCGAAGTTTTTGGGATATCCATCGATTGATGCATACCCATAGATTGATCTTGAGTATCGATCGATGACTTATCAGTCGATGGCTGAATATCAATTGATGAAGGAACATCAATTGATGGAGTAGAAACATTTGAGGTAATGATTTGAGAAGTGATACTTGAAATGACATCTGAGATGGAATCCTGAATTTTTTGAGAAGAAAATTCAAGAGAGAGTGTTGGCTTCTCCTTGAATATCAAAGAAGGAGAATTTGAAAATGCCTGATTATCTATCAGAACATTTTCTGAAGAAATTTGATGAAGTGGGAAAATAAGAATATAAGGGATTAGAATTGAGAGTGAATGGGGCTGCATTTCATCATTTATATGAAATGCATCAAACTGACTTTGAGAAGGCTCCATCACAATTTCCTGTGATTTTGCAGTGTGTGTTTCCCCATGTGCAAAGGTGACTTTTTTCTTCCTCATTTCGTAAGATTTTGGTGTTTTGACTTGTGTGTCCCCAACTTGGTTCTGTGCCCCTGGTTGTGGGCTCTTTCAATATTGTCATCCTTTTGAGAGGATGCCAATAAAGATGTGGTAATTTCCTTATTAACATCCACAGTCTTTTAAAAGACTGTGGATTGGCTTGGTTTGGCTTGCGCACCCCCACTCTCCTTATCCTTCTGGGTTCTTTGATGTTCCCCAGGTCCCTCACCACCTACATCCTCCTCTAATCTATCTACCAATACATATGTTTTTCTTTTCTTTGATTTTACAACAACAGATATTTGGGAACCTGTTGAGGTTGGTTTCTTAGATTTGGATTTTGAAATGGGTTGTGTGGCTTCGGTAGGAGGGTTGGGGTCATTGCTACCACCCTCCATAGCCACAGAAGACAAAGAAGATTGAGGTTGGGAAGTGTTTAAGTTAGAGATAAATACCTGAACAAAAGGTGGATAGATCAATTCCACATTACTGTGAAGATTGATCCTTACCAATTCTTTAAAGACCCTTTTGTTTTGCACCCAGCAGTCCAATGTCTCTGTCTCCCTTATGATTTCTATGTCCTTCAAAAAATGGTTAATGAACAACATAATAAATCTAGCATAATATATATGATTAGACCTATTAGATTTATCACCCAATTTTACAGCAATCTCTTTAATTATTATTGAAGAAAAGTTAAAAAAATCTATCAAACAGAATACTGTAAGCAATTTCCTGCATACTAGTTGTTATAGCATCAAAGTTACTGATTTTACTACTAATGCATATTATAATTGCATCAAAGAAGTAAGACCACTCTTTTCTAAGATGCTTTCTAACAACATGACCTAGACTAATATCAGGGTTCACATAGTTAACGGAGCTAAGCATGTTTCTAATATTTTCATCTGTTGGTGATGTGTTAGTATTATTAGCAAGTAGATTTAAACATTCATCAATAGCAACAGTAGCTAGTGTGTACTTATCCCTTTACACATGAAAGAAATGGTTGAGTAGTCATTGGCAACTTCTGTAGTGGCCCAGAATTCCTCCAACAATTTGCAAATAATCTTTGGGGCTTCAATTAAAGATGTCCTCACCTTGCTACTCTCCAAGAATTGCATCATTGGATGGAACTTTGTGGTGCTTCTTCCACAATAATGCAGACAATGAAATTATTCAACTCATAGTAGTATCCTGCTTGTGAAACCTTCTTGGAAGATGAAGCAGATGAATATGCCATTTCTTGTATATGGAGATTAGAGATTACACTAGAGAGATTGAGAATATTAAAGATTGAGAACAGAGAGAGTTAAAGATTGAGTTCATAGATTGAGAGAGAGAAAGAGATAGAGAAGTCGTTAGTAAAATTGCAAGTAAGAATTAAAAGAAGTTTTAATCTCACTATTTATATTTACTGAGTTCCCAATCAATTTCTTACTCAAAATAGAACTTAATCGACCATTGAAAAAAAATGAAAAGTAGAAATTACTAATTTTGGCAATCAACTGTTATACATACAAAGATGTATGTATTAATCAATTGATAAAATAATTAATCAACGGTTAGATATTGTACTTGTCGATTGAAGACATGGACTCTAAAAATTCCAGGTCATCAATCGATAACTAACTTATCCATCGATAGGTACGACTATCCATCGATAAATATATCATCAATTGATATATTTATCTGTTGACAATTGCAATTATCCATTGATAAATAAATATGTCATCGATTGATATATTTATCTGTCGATAGCTTCAGAAATATCCATTGATATGTAAAATGTTTATCAATTGATTATGGAAAACTCAATCAGATTAACAATGTCAATGGCTACATACTAAAAATATAGATCATAACTTGTCAGACATTTAATAGATTAAATATAATTAAGCATATCTAAATCACAGACCAATCTATTGAAAGTAGATTCATCTAATGGTTTGGTAAAAATGTCTGCAAGTTGTCTTTCACTTGGGACAAAATATAATTCAACTGTACCATTCATTACTTGTTCCCTAATGAAGTGATACCTTATGTCAATGTGCTTGGTTCTGGAATGTTGCACAGGATTTTCTGTTATTGCAATGGCACTTGTGTTATCACAGAAAATAGGAATTTTGTTCATGTTGAACCCATAGTCAAACAGTTGATTCCTCATCCATAATATTTGTGCACAAAAATTTCTAGCTGCAATGTATTCAGCCTCTGCAGTGGATGTAGACATTGAATTTTGCTTCTTGCTAAACCATGATACAAGCTTATTTCCTAGAAATTGACAGGTGACAATGGTACTTTTTCTGTCAATTCTGCAACCTGTATAGTCTGCATCTGAATAATCAATTAGATCAAATCCAGAATCTCTAGGGTACCAAATTCCAAGATTTAGAGTTCCTTTGAGATATCTGAATATTCTTTTTATTGCAATCAAATGAGATTCTCTAGAATCAACCTGAAACCTAGCACAAAGACATGTAGAAAACATTATGTCTGGCCTACTTGCAGTTAAATAAAGTAATGAGCCAACCATGCCTCTATAACTTGAAATGTCCACTTTAGCTTCCTTAGTATTCAATTTAAGTTTAGTTGCAGTGCCCATGAGAGGTTTTGCAGAAGAACATTCATTTAAATCAAATCTCTTTAATAAATCAGAAATATATTTGGTTTGATTTATGAAAATACCATTTTTGACTTGTTTGACTTGCAAACCAAGAAAATAGGTAAGTTCTCCCATCATGTTCATTTCATATTTACTCTGCATCAATTTAGCAAATTTTTGACAAAGTTTCTCATTAGTTGAGCCAAAAATAATGTCATNAGTTCTCCCATCATGCTCATTTCATATTTACTCTGCATCAATTTAGCAAATTTTTTACAAAGTTTTTCATTAGTTGAGCCAAAAATAATGTCATCTACATAGATTTGAACAAGAATCATAGAGCCACTAACATTTCTATGAAAGAGAATTTTATCAACAGTGCCTATTGTGAAGTGATTCTCAATCAAGAATTTAGACAATGTGTCATACCAGGCTCTAGGTGCTTGTTTCAATCCATAAAGTGCCTTGAGAAGATAGTATACAAATTCAGGATGAATGGGATCAATAAAACCAGGAGGTTATTCTACATATACTTCTTCTTCTAGTTCTCCATTGAGAAAAGCACTTTTCACATCCATCTGATACACCTTGAAATTAGCATGAGCAACATATGCTAGAAAGATTCTGATTGCTTCTAACCTTGCAAATGGTGCAAATGTTTCATCAAAATCTATGCCTTCTTCTTGTGAATAACCCTTTGCCACTAATCTTGCTTTATTCCTTGTCACTGTACCAGATTCATCCATTTTGTTTCTGAACACCCATTTTGTACCAATGACAGACTTGTTCTTTGGTTTGGGCACCATCTTCCATACCTTGTTTCTTTCAAACTGATTCAACTCTTCTTGCAAAAAAATTATCCAATTAGGATCATTCAAGGCTTCTTCAATCCTTTTTGGTTCTTCTTGAGACATGAAGCTACTATACAAGCATTCATTTTGAGTTGCACTTCTAGTTTTGACACCATCATTTGCATCTCCAATAATCAATTCAAATGGATGGGTTTTTGTCCATTTCCTTTGTGATGGTAAATTTGTCCTTGAAGATGATGCTTCATGATCATTAGAATTATTATTATCATGTTAGGAATATATTCATTTGATGATGTACAAAATAATAGAACAGGGTCTAGCATATTCTATTTTTAATAAGTTTTTCTAGTCTCTGAAATTGTATAATCAGAGTCTAGGTAAGTCAACATACTTGTTATTTATACATAGAAGAATTTCTGTAGAAAGTGAAACCAGAATCTGCATGGAGATCAAGGTCTGGAAGGTGATTAGAGTCTATAGACTATCGAAGTCAATGATCTGTCATAGTCTATAAATGATCAGAGTCTATAGATCATCAGAGTCTATAATCGGTCAGAATCTGAATATTCCAGAGTCTATACAATTGAAGCTTTATTTGGATGATGATCACATGAATGGAAAATCTTCGAAGATAAAGACAAATATATTGCAGATATGATATGGGAAGGAAAGAGAATTTCAGAAAGAAACTGTCAACTAATAATTAGGAATTATATTCCTATTGTAATTTGATTTTCTGTTATTAGTTGATAGGCATCTCTCTATATAAACTCTGTGTGACCTAATTGTAAAGGTGTCGAAGAATAATTTGTCTTAGTCATATTTTATGAGAGCATAGAGATAGAGAGAGTTGTTGTGAGAAATACAAAGAAACTGCTAGGGTTTGTGTATACCCTAGGAGAGTTTGTATTCAAATCATTAATATAAACAGTATTTATTCATATCTTTGTGTTTGATTTTTGTTCTTAATTCATATCTGTTAATTTATAGTGAGTTGGTTTTAAATCAGGCAGAAAAGATACACAAGTATTCAACACCCCCTTTTACTTGTGTAACTGGGAAAAAAATTGGTATTAGAGCCTAACATTTAAAATTTATCAAAGATGTCTAGAAACAAAGATGACAATTTTAAGATTCCTATGCTTAAGAGAAACGAGTTCACCCAATGAAAGGTTAAGATGCTGCACCATCTAGAAGCTACAGACCCTGACTATTTTGAAAGGATTCATGAAGGACCCTATGTGCCCTTAAAACTTGTGCCTCAAATCATTGAAGAAGGTAAAGTAACTGAAGAACACTTCATTGAAAAACCAAAGGCTGAACGGACAAAAGAGGAATGTCTTTAAAGAGGCAAAGGTCAAAAACATCATCTTTAACAGTTTGGATTCTGTTCTTACAAACTGTGTTATATCATGCCAAACTGCTAAAGAGATGTGGACAAAACTTGAAGTGCACTGTCAAGGGATTAAAGATGTCAAGAAAATGCTAGGTCTTTGCTAATTCAGGAGTATGAGTATTTTGAAGCTAAATCTGGAGAATCTATTACTGAGATGTATGATAGGTTTACAAAACTCTTGAATGAGATGGCTATGCTTGGTAAGGTTTATGATTCTGAAGATACAAACACCAAGTTTCTGAGAGCACTTCCTGAAGAGTGGAACAACAAGACTACAACCATAAGGGAAGCTAGAGATTCATATGAACTAACTCTAGAAGAATTGTATGGAAGACTCAAGAANGATGAACTAACTCTAGAAGAATTGTATGGCAGACTCAAGACATATGATTTGGAGATGCAACAGAGGAAGAATAAGAAGTCTGTGAAGACAAAATCTGTGGCACTCTTACTGGAGTCTGAGAAAGAACAACAGGAACAACCCACAGAAGCTAGAATCAAGGATTCAAGGAAGAAGGGTAAAGCTATTGAGGAGTCAGAGTCTACTGACACAGACTCTGATTCTGATGAAGAAATTGATCTAAGTCAAATGATGACTATGTTTGTAAAAAATTTCAAAAGAATGAAATTTAACAAAAGGACTGGCAAATTTATCAAGAGGCCATCATTAAAAAAGGAAGATGAGAAGGTGGAGAAGAACAAGAGCACAATTATCAAACTTAACAAAGCAAAGGTCAAGTGTTTCAACTGTGGAATACTGGGGCACTTTGCTAGTGAATGCAAAAAGTTAAAAAGTCGAGGAAAAGGGAAAGCACTTCTATCAACAGGTAAGGATTGGGCAGATTTAAGCTCAGAGGATGAAATTGATTATGAAAATTTAACATTGATGGCATCCTCCTCAAGAAAATCACAATCCCCCAAAGATCCCTCATCTCCTAAAACTTAAGTATCAATCTTCACTCCTGAATCCTTAATAAATTTAGACTCTGATGGTATTCAAATTATGTAAAGTGAGGTTAATAAAATAATGATAAACTGTAGATCTCTCACTAGTGAAAGTGAAAGGTTAAGAGAAGAAAATTTAACCTTGACAAACAGGAATTACTATTTAGAGTCTGAGTTAAAATTAATGGAACAATACAAAAAGGATTATGAGAAATATAGTCACAATTACATTGAAATCTTGAAAACCTTTGACTATGTTAAGAAAGAATTAGAGGAAGAAAGACTCAAGTTTAGAGTCTGGACAGACTCTTGTAGAAAAGTTCAGGAAATTCTCAATAATCAAAATGTGTGTCAAACTGCTTGTCTAGGATATGACAAGAGACAAGGCAAAAGACCTATTGTAGAGAATGATAACATCATAGAAGCTAGCCAAGTTAATAAGACTAAGGACAAAAGTACTTTTTTCCTGTTAAGTTTGCGACCCCTAAAGAAAAGACTGAAACCACAAACTCATATGTCAATAGTCCCCCTATTTTTGAAAAAAATCCAGATGAAACATGAGTAAATAAGTCTAAGAAAAACATTAACATAGGGTACTTGTCTAAGTCTAGGTTAAAGGAAAGGCTAGAGAACTTATCAGAGTCTACCAAAACTAGGAGAAATAGGAATGGTAAGGAAGGCATTAATAAGGCCAATAATTATCAAACGGATCTTAATGCTCCTAGAAAGAAGTGTTATAGATGTGGCAACCACAACTATTTAGCTCTAGACTGTAAAATAAAAATTGAGAAGAANCAGACTCTGAAAAGTCACTACATACCACAGAAACCTTGTTATCACTGTGGTAGCATATTTCATTCTATTTATATGTGTAGGGACTATCATGATTTGTATTACAATTTTTATGAGTTAAAATCTTCTATTGATAAGAGTTGGTATGACACTGTTAAGACTCCATCAGAGTCTAAAGCAACAAAGGAGACAGGTAAACCAAAAGTGAAAAATACTAAGCTTGTTTCACCTAAAGTTAGTGGAAAAGAATCCAAAACTATTTGGGTCCCCAAAACATCTAACTAGTTGCTATATGTATGCAGGGAACCAAAGTAAAGAAAGTAACCCTAAACTTGGACAGTGGATACTCAGGACACATGACTGGAAAGAAATCCCTGCTTACAGACTTTGTGGAAAGAAGTATCCTTTGGAGATGGCAACAAAGGATAAACACTTGGATATGGAAAGATTTTACTTGGGAATATCATCATTGAAGAAGTAGCTCTAGTTGATGGCTTAAAACACAATTTAATAAGCATAAGTCAACTTGGAGATAAAGGTTATATACTGGCTTTGACAACAAGGAGTGTCTTGTAACTCACAAAGAAACAGGCTTTTTGGTTTTCAAAGGTCATAGATATGGTAACATATATGAAGCCAGCTTGGAGGATTGCATTTACGATGAAGTCACATGTCTATATAGCAAGGCCTCAACTGAAGAAAGCTGGAAATGGCACAAGAAACTCTCACACATCAACTTTAAAACACTCAATAAGTTGGTAAAATAGAATCTTGTGAGAGGATTACCACAAGATGATTTTATGCAAGATGGACTTTATGAAGCATGTCAACTTGGAAAGAAAAGGAAAACATCCTTCAAGAGCAAGACAATTAACACCATTTCTGAACCTTTTATTTATTGCATCTTGATTTATTTGGTCCAGTAAATGTGATGTCAATTAAAAAAAAGAAATAAACTCTTGTTATTGTAGATGATTTTACAAGGTTCACATGGGTTTTCTTTCTACATTCAAAGGATGAAGCTCCACAACACATAATAAACCATATCACTTTTTTGGAAACAAAATCAAAGAAAACAGTTAGAGTTCTAAGGAGTGACAATGGTACTGAATTCAAGAATTCAATCATGGAGGATTACTATGCATCTAAGGGAATTACTCAACAATTTTCTGCACCAGGAACACCTCAACAAAATGGAGTTATGGAGAGAAAGAATTGAAAACTCATAGAAGCTGCCAGGACAATGTTGGCAGAGTCTAAGGTAGCAGTATATTTTTGGGTTGAGGCAGTCAATATAGCATGTTTCATTCAAAATTGTACTTTAATTAATATGCATAGAAATACTCCATATGAGATGGAAAAGGACAAGAAGCCAAGTGTGAAACAATTTCACATATTTGGATGCAAATGCTTTGTACTGAAAGTACATCCTGAAAATCTAAGCAAATTTGAATCCAAGGCTGATGAATCAATTTTTCTTGAATATGCATCAAACACAAAGGCATTCAGAGTGTTTAATCTCAAAACCAAAATTGTTATGGAATGTATTCATGTTGCATTTGATGATAAAAATTTTACAGGATTGCAGGATGAGTCAGAGTCTACAACATTGGAATTTGAAAATCTAAAAAGTTCTGAGATAGATGAAGATGATAAGGATGAAGAGCCTCAAATAAATCCTAAAACAACACAGGAAACTGCACACTCTAAGGGGGAGCCATAAAATTCAACCCCAAATAATTCAGAGTCTAACAGTTCAGGGTCTANCAGAAAATTCAACTCCAAATAATTCAGAGTCTAACAGGTCAGGGTCTATCCAGACAGAGTCTAGACAGACAGAATCAAGTTCTTCAGAGTCTAACTCATCAGGGTCTGGATTAAGCAACTCTGTATCCTTGTCAGAGTCAAGCAATTTAGGGGGAGCCTCTTCATTTGAATTTCACTCAAATACAGAAGATGCCAATGATTTAGGGGGAGCTTCAAGTTCAAGAACCAATCTTCCACCAGCTAGAAAATGGACAAGGGATCACACTCCTGACTTAATAATTGGTGACCCTGAGAGTGGTGTACAAACCAGAATAGTCACTCAAAATGAATGTCTTTATAGCTATTTTCTCTTCAAAGAATGAACCCAAGAAAATTGAGGAAGCTTTGCAAGACCCTGATTGGATTATTGCAATAAAAGAGGAATTGAATGAATTTGAGAGAAACAATGTGTGGAAACTTGTACCAAGACCTAGAGATAGATCAGTTGTTGGTGTAAAATGGGCGTTCAGAAACAAACTTGATGAGAATGGAACTGTGATAAGAAACAAAGCAAGGCTAGTTGCAAAAGGATACTCTCAGGAGGAAAGAATTGACTATGATGAAACTTTTGCACCAGTAGCAAGATTGGAAGCTAT
>QRFB01002587.1:28329-54624 GCA_008931105.1 Oenanthe javanica | reverse complement strand
TAATGAAATTACTTGGGTTTGCTTGGAGTGTTTGTTTTTATTTTTTGTTTACTTCTTATTTTAATTTTTGACCAATTTTACAATAACTTATAAATTTAATCGTTTATTTTTAGGGGCTCATTTGGTTTATTTTACTTGTTTTATTTGATTTAGTGTTTGATTTTTAGTTCATATTTTTTTATTTGCATAGGATTTGCTTTGATTCATTTTAGATACACTAACAAATTACTTGTTTAATTAAATTACTCGGGTTTGCTTGGAGTGTTTGTTTTTATTTTTTATTTGCTTCTTATTTTAGTTTTTGAATAATTTACACTAACTTGTAAATTTAATCTTTTATTCTAGGGGCTCATTTGGTGGTTTTTTTATTATTGGTATAATGCTCGTGGCGTTGATGGCTAACAAAGGAAAGGGGAAGGAGAATGATAAGGGAAATGGGAAGGAGAAAGATATCGGGAAGGGGAAGGGTAAGGATATCGGAAAGGGGAAGAAGGGGAATGATAAGGATAAGGGCAATGAGATGTCAAAGAGGAAGGGGGAAAGAGAAAGAAAACAATGGAGAGTACTTTGGGTATACGTGATGAGGAGACCGAATCGGATATCGAGTTAGAGGGTGGTGCACGGAGGCATATGAGGAGACCGCGTACGCATTCAACCTGAATGTAAGGACAAAAGATTCCAAGTAAACCAACCCGCATCAATATCTCCTGTGGAGAGTAAGTCTAATTTATGTGTGGTTTTTAGTTTGTTTAATTATGTGTTAGCATGTTTATTTAGGTAAATTTCATTTAGTAATTATTTTTGTCTTTTTTTTACTTTATTTGTCTTAGCATGTTTGTTAATATTTTTCAATATATGTTATATGTAGTATTGANATTATATGTTTTATAAAATAAAAGCAATTTTTTTAATTAATTTTTCTCATGTTTAAATATTTCATTATATTTTCAATTCTTCTAGTTATTTATTTATTTTTTAAAACATATACATACATATAAAAATATTATAATTAAATATCTTTATATTAATTATATTTTTTTATTTACAATTGTATTGGATAAAAAATTAATTAATTTTATTGAAATTTATGACATTTCCTTTTATGTATATATATATATATATAATTAAACACACATACACACATTATAACTTAAAATGCTAATTTTTTTTTTTTTTTTTAAGAAAATGAGAAGGAAGTCTTGAATGGCTCCTAGTCGCCTTGATGTGTGGAATGAAACTCATACTAGGGTTGGCTCCGATCCGGGTCATCTCGTGTATACCACTCCGACGACGATTCACATAGCGGTACTCCCTTTATCCATTTTTTTATTTGTTTCGAGTATATATATATGTATTGTAGTGTAATTTTTTTTGGTCATAAATGTTTTGATTCAACTTGTTTTTTGTGTAGGAATGATATGCCAAAATTTTGGAAAGGATGCCGGTATCGGTGACGCAAATAGGTGATCGAGATGAGCCGTTGGAATGGTGGTTGCAACCAACCGAGGTACCCGAAGGCGACAAACCAAAGAAGAATTATGTTGTCAGGTACCCCAATGCTCGAGCTAGTAATATTGTGCCTACACTAATTACACACTATAGGGGCACTCAAGACAACAACCCATCCTCCCCAATAATGTCTACTTCTCGGTGGTTAGGAATGTACTTAATGAGGTTCGTGCTAATCCTACACAATTTTCTCGCCAATTATCGGATGAATAAATAGTTAACTTTACACGGATTGCACTTGAGGCCTCTGATCCATCCGCCAATCAAAGTAGAAGACTTTAATGGAATAATCTCATAGGAGGAGAAATGGTACATATTGTGACTACTTTGGTCGAAGATATCCTCCAAAAAAGTGAAGCAAAAGTTATGCAAATATGTGAGGTAATATTAACCTATTTAAATCTTTTGTTAGCCTATTTACTCTTTTGTTATTACTTCTAATTGATTTATAAATGTGTGAAGGGTGATGGCGGTGAAGGCGACGGTGATGGTGAAGACGAGGGTGATGGAAATGATGAAGACGAGGAGATGGGCGATGGTGTCACGAACTCTAGTCTTTCTTTGTTTGAAGACTGATTTTATCAATGGTTGTTATCGAACTTGTAATTATGAATGTTGTTTGGATAATTTGGGGGCAATGTGTAATTTAGGTAGGGTATGTTGGTTGGATGCGAATGTTTATGTTAATTATGAATGTAGTTTGGATTCATTTGGCCTTTATGTTGTTTGATTATGAATGTAGTTTAGATTAATTTGGCCTTTGTGTTGTGTTTGATTATGTTATGATTGATATATAATTGGTACTAGAGTGTAGTATATGAATGTGTTTGATTGTTGTTGGGATGGACTAATATAAACTGCAGAATCTATTTTTTTTAAAAACCTAGTAAAACCGACCGATGATCAGTACAACCGACCACTTTTTACCATTCAGGTGTCCAATAAAATCGACCATTAATAATATAACTGACCCTTTTCAAATATAAAACCTACCAATTTCTTAGCTCCTCACCATGAATGACGACATATAACCGACCGACTTCGTGGTCGGTTATGACCCTTAAACCCGACCAATGGTCATAACTGACCAGGTTTAAACCGACCGAACTTGATAGTCAGTTTTAACCTTTAAACCGACCGAAATAGGTCATAACCGACCAATTTTGACCATTTTCCTCGTAGTGTATATTGGCGTTTGTAATTCTAGAAATAGACTTATCAAAAAAATATTATTAAACTTTGCAAGTGACTTCTAATTTGAAAATGCAGTGTCAAATAAGGTTCAACTCTATTATTGAAACTAAGTTTACGTTCTTATATATATATATATATATATATATATATATATATATATATATATATATATATATATATATATATATATATATATATATTAGTTGTATGATATAAATTGAGAAAGAAAAACTCGGGTGCATGCACGTCAAAGACACTTTTTATAGGGTGTATGCCTTTTCTCACTTTTTTATAAAATGTTTACCAAAATATGAATTTTCGCTCAAGGTGTCCAAATTGACACAATCGGCACGCATTTCGAAGATGCGGATAGCTGTAGGCATGTATCACACATGTGTAATGCGTGCGTCTTAAAGTTCGCATTATGGCAATGTGTGTATGCAGAAAAAATGCACAACCTCTCTATCGACAATTCTTTACTTCTTGTATGTCTCTCTACCAATATCTCTCAAATTTGATACACAGTTAACCCATCACAATTTCTCTCCTTCGATTTCATTTTTAATACAAATATTCTGCCAATTTTTTAATTGAACCCACTTGATGTAGTTTCCAACTTTTTCTATTAAATTATCATCTCCATTTCTCTTACCCTCAGTCCACCTATTCCCAAATTAAACAATCATAAATGCCATCAACAAGCTTTTAGATATTATCATGTAACTAACTCTTGTATAATACGATGGGGATTAAGCTTATGCGGACAAAATAAATTTGATTTGATTTGTGAATAGAATGGGTATCAAAATTTAACAAAATATAAATGTGTGTGTATATGAGTAGAAGAAAAAGAAAGTATAAGAGGGGGTTAGAGAGAGTAAAAAAGTGAAAGACACTAGTATATGTAACTAATGAAGAGGACTAGCTACTGACTATTAGTGTACGTATCTTAAAGATGCGTGTAAGAGTGGGTATATAGGGGATAAATTCCGGAAAATGATAATTTGGGCACCTTAACACTGAATTTATTTCATATAGGCATTTTCTCCTTTTTATATATTGATGGACTAAGGGGTCATTTGTTGATTTACTATAATACTTTATTAAAGATTAATAATGATTTGTATATTTATCTACAATGTTAACAAATAATAACTTATACTATTTTAATCAAAATATTAATCATATATATCAAATATTTTTTAATAACTAATTTATTGTATATTTATTATATGATAATCATAAGATGATATATTTTTAAATATATCATATCACGTATAGTATTGTATTAAAAATATACTGTTCAAAAATTACATAATAATTAATTAAATTTAAGTATTGAATAAGTATTTTTATAATAAATTACATAACTATAATGAAAAAGCAAGTTTAAATACAATGACCTACACAACCATATATCATATATATATTGATATATATGGCTATGCCACCGTGATATTTTCCATTTATCTCATTTATTTTACTAATTTAAATACCTCTCAAAGAGGAAAAAAATAAAACTCATTAATAAATTACTAATTTGTAATCAAGTATTTGCATGTATAGAAGGCCAAAGATTCTCAAATTGCAAATCTAAATCTTCTTATAAATAAAAAATATTGAACCATTAAAAGTTAGTTAACCAAGTACACCTATCTATATAAACTCTCTCTTCACTACAAATAATTCATAACAAGATATATAATATTCCTCTCAAAAGTTTGTTCCTTGTTGAGTCATGGGAAGAACGGGGAAGAAAATTTGGACAAAGTTCGACGGAGGGAAGCCGGAAGCTAACAAATTCTTCAAGAGATGTCATTCGAAAAAATCAGCTCCAATTTGTAAGTTTAAACCTTATATGAAATATATTCGTATTGTGTCTTTAGGTTTGGGGTTTCAATTATGATTATATAAACATGTCAAAGCAAAAGTAAGTTATATCATGGATATTTGTTTTATGTGTAGAAAAGATTTTAGAGTAAATGGATACTATTTTATGGGTAATAATTTCCAATACTATTCATATTTTTGAATAAACGAACATATGTATAACTTATTTGTTTAAATATCTATTCTAAAAGTTTACTATCTAACAGATATATGGCAGCCTTGTATGCCCGTTTGGGAAAAAGAATTAACCTGTAAAGTAGGTAATATAAAATGGGAAGATTTTGTAGAAAGGAAAAGGTCTACATCCCTACATAAGAACATTATGGGCTGGAACGATTATGCATGTGAAGAAGCGTTCAAGGCTGCTGAAAAAAGATTTTGGGATGAGTACAATGGTCATGAAACCGATGTCACTATGCCTGATCCGGACATCCACATCGAAAAAAACATTGATTGGTATTCGAAATTTGAAGAAGATTCATTATTATCTACATCATATGGAGAAAAATATCATTTTCATAACGGTCAGCCTATCATGTTCCCTCAAGAGCTTAGACTTGAAGATATCTAGCCCACGGGATGGGAAGTAGATGTTCCAAAATTAAGTGATTTATTAATCGATTTGGTGGTTGGCTGCAATGACTCTCAGCTAACGTACAAGTGAACCTTTTCAAAGCAACATTTTTATTTTCATTAGTAACGAAACATGCCATAAATATTTCAGAATTATGTGTTGTATGGTAGATAGGTTTTGTTTGGACTATTTAAGCTTGAGGGTTATATTTTATTATTGTTTTTAGATATTATAATATTATTGATATCCACCATTCTTGGAGTGGTAGTAGTAATGTTAGTAGTCAACCAAGTATTTGGTAAAGAAGGTCGCATGTTTATTAACTTCATTATTCAAAATTTAAACAAATATAAATATAATATATTATAGTCATACTCACACATCAATATATTGATTATATTAATGATGAAATATATGAAAGCAGTTTTTTTTTGCATTGCCCGTACACACTAGATCAATCCAATAGAAATATAAATGCAATTTAGACGAGAAAAAAGGCAATCCTAGATATGGAGCCATCAAAGTCCCTTAAAGGCGTTCAAAAACCAACTGGAAGGGAGGAGTAGGGACGGGTTCAACTCCAAATTAGAGGACAAGTACCTCCCGTTCTTCTAGGCTCTGAAGAAAGTGAAAGATTTTGAAGATATTAAGAAGTACATTGTCGAGCCACCACTTCTAGCCAAACCAGTTAACGGTGAGATTCTTTACATGTACATGGCCGTGTCGGAACAAGCTTTAAGTGATGTGTTAGTGAAGGAGGAAAATAAGATTCAGAAGCCGGTTTACTATGTGAGCAAGGTGTGGCACAGGGCTGAATTAAACTATTCTTCCATAGAGAAGTTTACTTTAGCCTTGATCACAGCTTCTAGAAAGCTAAGGCCATACTTCCAAGCACACAAGATAGAAGTCCTGAAGGACCGACCACTAAGAAGTATCGTGCATAGCTCTAAGGCACGTGGAAGATTGATAAAATGGGCGATTGAGCTCAAAGAATTTGACATTCGATACAAGACTCGTGTGGCCATCAAAACCCAGGCCTTGCCTGATTTCGTGTTTGAATGTACTATTAACAACCAAGAAATTGGGGAGCATGAGAGTAAAGAAGTAGAGCCTAAGGAAGGTGAAGGCGGTGAAAAGAAGGATGAAGAAAAGGTGCCCAAGGAGTATTGGTAACTCTATTTTGATGGGGCATCAAAAATATGTGGTCAAATTGGACTTTTCTTAAATGGTTTGTTTTTCAATATGCGGTCAAATTGGACTTTCCAACTATGAATAACGAAGCTGGGTATGAATCCCTCATCGCTGGCCTATTGCTAGCCAAGGCCCTAAGAGCCCAATACTTGAAAATTCAGAGGTTGGTGATCTCACAGGTCAACGGTGAATATGAATCTCGAGATGAAAAGATGGCCAAATACTTGAGAATTGTAAGAACTCAGGTGACTCAGTCGAAGAATGTTTGGTAGAATACAACCCAAAAGAGGAAAATATGAAGGCCGATGTCTTGTCTTAATTCGCATCCTTAGAAATAGAAAATTGTAAGGGAAAAGTTTTGTTTTAAGTGTTGAGAACACCGAGCATCGAAGCTAAACTGGTGTCCCTCATAGGCCAAGGAAATTGTTGGATGGATCCGATAAAGGCTCATCTAGAAAATGGTTGGACCCCTACCAACCCGATGGAAGTTAGAAAGCTCATTATAAGGGCTATAAGATATGCCTTGAACGAGGGAGTCATATACAAGAAATCATTTATCATCCCATGCCTGAAGTGTTTGAGGCCTCACGAAGCCGAGTTATCTCTGAAAGATGTTCATGAAGGAATATATGAACAACATTTGAGATCAGTAGAGCCCCGCCCACAAGATCGCCCGTTTAGACTTTTAATGGCCCGATATGCAAAATGATGCAAAAGCTTATGCGAAAAAGTGTGTTCGCTATCAAAGCCACCCGAGATATTAACGTCCATTAATTCCTCAATTTCATTTGCTATGTGGGGTATTGACATCCTAGACCCCTTCATCGTGACCAGGGCATAAAATTATATTTATAATTGTTTTTAGTTATTATAATATTGTAGATTTTTAAAAAATTAGGGCTATTTTAAATATATACAATATGATAATATTAATTCTTCTTTTCGCAATATATAGTGAAATTCTAATTTTATATATGACTAAAGTGATGATATTTACTAGTATGAGAGTGGTTATAATATTATTAGTGGACATGATTAGAATTATAACTCTTCCTATTGGGGTAGGGGGAAAAGTTACAACCAACTCATCTATGCTCTCTCTTCGTCACAACAATCTCTTCAAAGCATCTTAAAATATAAACATAATTGCATTTTAGTTTAAATTAAATTATTAGGACAATTGTAGTACTTGGTAGTTTATAAGTCGATTTAAATATGTTAATATCTTATTATTAAAATATGTGAATATATAGTAATTTAATTAACTAATGTGCCTAGTGTTATTAGCTAGAATCAAAAAATTCTAATTATTTGTATTAGGCCTAGTTTCATTCTTTTAGAATGCACATAAATTCGATATATTGTGATGTTAAATAAGATATTAAACTTGTAAAATTAAATATATTAGGTTCAAATTAGTTTGGCTAGAAATAAATTAGAACTAATAGATACATAATAAGTAATTTTTATAAAAATAAAATAAAAGGAAACAAACAATTAAATATATATATACAAAACCTTGTTTACTACAAGAAAAACAGACAACACTCAGCCAAAAAAGTATTGCCTAGAATTAACATATAATGGTTTATTTCGACCTTAAAAATGAATCGTCTGATCCATACTCACAACAATGGTTTAACAAACCATTGTGTAAAAAATTTGGTCAGATAAGTGTTTAAAAAGGTGGTGTTATGCTAATGAATACATTCATAAAATGGGTGAAATGGCTATTGTCTTACTAAAATTCACATAATAGTACTGCTCACCGTTGTTTGAACCAAGTCAATCATACAAGTGTTCGAAAGGGTAGTGTTGTGCCAATGAGTAATTTTAGGCAATGAATTTTGTATCTATTGTTTTATCACAATACATAAAACAGAATTACTAATCATTGTTTGAATTAGTCAGTCATACAAGTGTTTATTTTGTGTTGTCTTGTCTTTAGTCAGACATGTATTTTTTCATCTAAAAATTTTGTCCTCTTTACAGTATTTTAAAAAAATACTGAGGCAAGGCAGAGCCTTGCCATCCATACACGAAAAAACACAAACATAAAAGAGATCCTTGTCATTCATACACTAAATAACACAAACATAAAAGATCCTTAAATGAATCAAATCAATAATCATCGCTATCTTTGTAGTGTAAGAAATAAAGTGATTATAGCATATATAAACAATAAGAACAAAGTGATAAACTTGTATAAAAATTATGAGGCCACCTTCTAAGCAAAAATATATCAAACAAGGCCACTAGGCCATAACCAAAAACAAACCAGCTGCAGTACATAAATCATTTACCATTATATATATACAAGTCATTAATCATGTAAACATATATAGATATCATATCAAGATGATTATAGCAAATGTAAACAATAAGAATAAAGTGAAGGAAACCATGATAAACTTAGAATATATATAAGAAACCATGTCATTGTCCCACATCACATTAAACTAGCAGCAATATAATAATATATACGTACATACAAAAAAAAATAAAACTACTAATTATCATCCCAGCCATATTAAACCAACATCAATTCAAAACTAACATGAAAACCAACAAAAGTACTTTACATTCCAAAAAAACAAGCACATGTTCTTCATTTCGTGACTGCATATATTCATTTGATTATGTACAAAATACTAAAACAGAGTCTAACATAGATATATCTGTAATAGAATAAGTCTTTCTAGTATCTGATCAAAATAAATGTAAATCAGAGTCTAGTTAGTCTTTGTACAGGTATCAAGATTATTTATACTTAGAAGAGTTTCAGAAGAAATAAAACCAGAGTCTGGGAGTTGATCAAGATTTATAGACTATCAAAGTCTATAGTCTGTCAGAGACTGTAGATCATCAAAGTCTAGAGGTTTTCAGAGTCTATAAAGTTGAAGCTAAATTTGGAAGATGGTCACAGTAATGGAAAGTCTTCGAAGATAAAGGCAAATATATTATAGATGTGTTATGGAAGGAAGGAGAATTACAGAAGGAAACTATTAACTAATAATTAGGAGTTCTATTCCTATTATAATTATATTTTCTATTATTAGTTGATAGGCAAGTCTCTATATAAATACCCTATGTAACCTAATTTATTTAGTCAAACTTTTGATAGAGCATAGAGATAGAGAGAGTTTTTGTGAGAAACACAGAGTAGCTGCTAGGGTTTGTGTACATCCTAGGAGAGTTTATATTTGATCATTCATAATACATATAGTATTTTTTTCATACTTTGTATTTAATCTTTGTTATTTGTTTGAAGCTTAAATACCTTGAGTTTGATTTTAAAACAGGTAAAAAGACAACACAAGTATTTAACCCTCGTTTCTACTTGTGTAACTGGGAAAATAATTAGTATCAGAGCCTAACGTTTAAAATCGATCGAAGATGTCTGGAAACAAAGATGGCAATTCTAAGATTCCTATACTCAAAAGGAATGAGTACACCCATTGGAAGGTTAAGATATTGCATCGTCTGGAGGCTACAGACCCTGACTATCTTGACAGGATTCATGATGGAGCTTATGTGCCCTCAAGACTTGTTCCTCAAATCATTATTGAAGGAAAATTCATTGGACAACACTGTGTTGACAAACCAAAGGTTGAGTGGTCAAAGGAGGACAAGAAGAATGTCTTTAAGGAGGCAAAAGTTAAGAACATCCTTTTTAACAGTTTAGAATATGTTCTTACAAACTGTGTTATATCATGCAAGACTGCTAAAAAGATGTGGACAAAACTTGAAGTGCACTGTGAAGGAACCAAGGATGTCAAGAAGAATTTAAGGTCTCTGCTAATTTAGGAGTATGAGTATTTTGAAGCAAAAGCTGGAGAGACCATCACTGAGATGTATGATAGGTTTACCAAACTCCTGAATGAGATGGTTATACTTGGTAAAGTGTATGACTCTGAAAACACAAATACCAAGTTTCTGAGAGCCCTTCCTGAAGAGTGGGACAACAAAATAACTGCTACAAGGGAAGTTAGAGATTTGGATGAAATAACTCTATAAGAATTGTATGGCAGACTCAAGACATATGATTTAGAGATGCAATAGAGAAAGAACAAGAAATCTAGAAAATAAAAATATGTGGCACTCTTAATGGAGTCTGAGAAAGAACAGCAGGAAGAACCCTCAGCAACTAGAATCAAAGAATAAAAGAAAAAGGTCAAAACTGTTATTGAGTCAGAGTATACTGACACATACTCTGATTCAGATTATAAGATTGATTTAAGTCAAATGATGGCTATGTTTGCTAAGAATTTCAAAAGATGAAATTCAATAAATGAATGGGAAAATTAGAAAGAGGCCAACATTTAGAAAGGATGATGAAAAAGTTAAGAAAAATAAGAGCACCATAATCAAGCTTGACAAGGCAAAAGTCAAGTGCTTCGACTGTGGAATATTGGGGCATTTTGCTAGTGAATGTAGAAAAACTAAAAATCAAGGCAAAAGAAAGATATTCATCTCAACAGGAAAGGATTGGGAAGATTCAAACTCAGAGGATGAAATAGATAATGAAAATCTAGCATTGATGGTTGTCTCCTCAGAAAAGTCAGAATCTCTCAAAGAACCCTCATCTCCTAAATCTTAGGTATTAATCTTTTCTGCTGAATCTTTACTTAATTTAGACTGTGATGGTATAAATATTGTTCAAAGTGAAGTTAAAAAGTTAATGACTAATTTTAGATCACTCACAAATGACAATGATAGGTTAACAGAACAAAACCTAATCTTAACAAGTAGGAATAACCACCTAGAGTCTGAATTAGTTCTTATGGAAGAATATAAAAAAGATTCTGAGAAGTATAAACACAACCATGCTGAAATCTTAAAGGCTTATGATTATGTTAGAAAAGAACTATAAGAAGAAAGTCTTAAGTTTAAAGTATGGACAGACTCTGGAAGAAAAGTTCAGGAAATTCTCAGTAATCAAAATGTGTGTCAAACTGCTGGTCTAGGCTATGATAAGAGTCAAGGAAAAAGACCTATTGTTGGGAATGATGACAATGTAGAAGCTAGCCAAATCAATAAGACTAAGGACAAGAGCACCTTTACTCCTGTTAAGTTTATGACTTCTGAAGTTAAGACTGAGTTACTTAAAGGAACCACAAACTCATCTATCAATAATCCCCCTGTTGTTGACAAAAAGATAGATGAATTAGGAGAAACAAAATCTAAGAAAAACATAAATATAGGTTCCTTATCTAAGTCCAAGTTAAAGAAAAAGCTAGATAATTTACTAGAGTCTGACAAAACTAGGAGGAATAGGAATGGCTAGGAATGCATTAACAAAGCCAACAACTATCAAAAAGATCTTAATGCTCCTAGGAAGAAATGCTACAGATGTGAAAACCACAACCATCTTTCTCTAGATTGTAAAATAAAAATTGAGAAGAAATCAGAGTCTAAATCCCTTCAGACTCTGACTAGTCACTACATTCCACAGAAACCATGTTATCATTGTGGTAGCATATTTCACTCTATTTATGTGTAGGGACTATCATGATTTGTATTACAATTTTAATGAGCAAAAATCTTCTATTAATAAAAATTGGTATGACATTACCAAGACTCCATCAGAGTCTAAGGCAACAAAGAAAATAGGTAAATCCAAAGTAAAAATTTCTAAACATGTTTCACCTATAGTTAGTAAAAAGATATCCAAAACTGTTTGGGTCTTCAAAATATCTAACTAGTTGTTATCTGTATGCAGGGAACAAGGGCAAGGAAAATATCCCTAGTCCTGGACAGTGGATGCTCAGGACACGTGACTGGAAAGAAATCCCTGCATACAGACTTTGTGGAGATGGTTGGCCCAGAAGTATCCTTTAGAGATGGTAACAAAGGAAAAACATTGGGATATGGCAAGATTGTACTTGGAAATGTCATCATTGATGAAGTAGCTCTAGTTGATGGCTTGAAACATAACTTAATCAGCATAAGTCAACTTGGAGATAAAGGTTACCATACTGGTTTTGACAAAAAAAAAAAGTCTTGTGACTCACAAAAAAAGGCATTTTAGTTTTCAAAGGGTATAGACATGGTAACGTATATGAAGCTAGCTTGGAGGATTGCACTCATAATAAAATTACTTGTCTATATAGCAAGGCCTCAACTGAAGAAAGTTGTAAATGGTACAAGAAACTGTCACACATCAACTTCAAAACACTCAATAAGTTGGTAAAACAGAGTCTTATGATAGGATTACCACAAGTTGATTGTGTTCAAGATGGACTTTGTGAAACATGTCAACTTGGAAAACAAAGGAAAATATCCTTCAAGAGCAAAATAATAAACACCATTATTGAACCCTTTTATTTATTACATTTTGATTTATTTGCTCTAGTAAATGTGATGTTAATTAACAAAAAGAAATATGATCTTGTCATTGTAGATGATTTTACAAGATTCACATGGGTTTTCTTTTTGCACTCAAAGGATGAAGCTTCACAACACATAATAGACCATGCACTTTTTTGGAAACTAAAACAAAAAAGACTGTCAGAATACTAAGGAGTGACAATGGTACTGAATTCAAGAATGCAATCATGGAGGAATACTGTGCATCAAAGGGAATTACTCAATAATTTTATGTATCAGGAACACCCCAACAAAATGGAGTTGTTGAGAGAAAGAATAGAACACTCATAGAGGCAACCATGACAATGTTGGCAGAGTCTAAACTGTCAATATATTTATGGGCTAAAGCAGTTAAAATAGCATGTTTCACTCAAAACTGTACCTTGATAAATATGCATGGAAAGACTCGTTATGAAATGGTGAAGGACAAGAAGACAAGTGTGAAACACTTTCACGTATTTGGGTGCAAGTTCTTTGTACTTAAAGTACATCCTGAAAATCTAAGTAAATTTGAAGCAAAAGTTGATGAAGCTATATTCCTTGGATATTCACCAAATACAAAGGCATTCAGAGTCTTTAATCTCATAACCAAAATTGGTACGGAATCTATTCATGTTGCATTAGATGACAAAAAGATTACATGTCTACAGGATGAACCAGAGTCCACAACACTGAAATTTGAAAATTTCAAAAGTTTTGAGATAGATGAAGATTATGAGGACAAAGAGTTTCAAATCACTCCTGAATCAACACAAGAACCTGCACACACTAAGGAGGAGCTAGGAAATTCAACTCCAAACAACTCAGAGTCTGACATTTCAGGGTCTAGCCAGACAGAGTCTAGACAGACAGAATTAAGTTCTTCAGAGTCTAACTCATCAGGGTATGGATCAGGCAACTCTAACTCTTTTTCAGGGACAAACAACTCAGGGGGAGCCTCTTCATTTGAATTTCATTCACAAACAGAAACTGTAAATGATTTAGGGGGAGCCTCAAGTTCCAGAACTAATCTTCTACCAGCTAGAAAATGGGTAAGGGATCACATTTCTGATTTAATAATTGGTGATCATGAGAGTGTGAAAACAAGAAAAGTTACTCAAAATGAATGTATATACAGCTGTTTTCTCTCAAAGAATGAACCAAAGAAAATTAAGGAAGCATTACAAGACCCTGATTGGATCATTGTAATGCAAGAAGAATTAAATGAATTTGAGAGAAACAAAGTGTGGAAACTTGTACCAAGACCTAGAAATAGATCAATTATTGGTGTAAAATGAGTGTTCAGGAACAAACTTGATAAGAATGGCAATGTGGTAAGAAACAAAGCAAGCCTAGTTGCAAAATGATACTCACAAGAGGAAGGAATTGACTATGATAAAACCTTTGCATCAGCAAGATTGGAAGCCATCAGAAAGGTTCTTGCATTTGCAGCTCATTCAATATTCAAAGTCTATCAGATGGATGTGAAAAATGTCTTCTTGAATGGAAAATTAGAAGAAGAAGTCTATGTGGATCAACCACCAGGATTTATTGATCCAAAATTTCATAATCTTGTTTACAGGTTAGATAAGGAACTGTATGGATTGAAGCAAGAACCTAGAACATGGTATGAAACTCTACCAAAATTTCTTCTTGAAAATGGTTTCATTAGATGTACCATTGATAAAAACTCTTTTTATTAGAAAACATAAAGGTGATATTCTATTTGTCCAAATTTATGTTGATTGTATTATTTTTGTTCTACTAATGAGAAACTCTGTGAAAGGTTTAGCAAACTAATGCAGTCGAAATATGAAATGAGCATGATAGAAGAACTGAACTTCTTTTTGGGACTTCAAGTCAAATAGACAGATGATGGAATTTTCATCAGTCAATCAAAGTATGTGAAAGAACTTTTGAAGAAGTTTGATTTACAAGATTGTGCAACTGCCAAGACTCCCACCTCAACAACCACTAAGCTAGACTCTGACCCAAAGAGTAAGAAAGTTGACAATACTAGCTACAAAGGTATGATTGGCTCATTATTATATTTAACTACTAGTAGACCAGATATAATGTTTGCAACATGCATGTGTGTTAGATTTCAAACTGATCCTAGAGAATCACATTTAACTGCTGTGAAAAGAATTTTTAGATATCTCAAGGGTGCACAAACACTAGAACTTTGTATCCTAGATAGTCTGATTTTTCATTAGTTCACTACTCAGACTCTGATTATGCAGGATGCAAGGTAGACAGTAAAAGCACAACAGGTCAACGCCAATTTCTTGGCAACAGGTTAATTTCTTGGGTTAGCAAGAAATAACAGACTGTATCAACCTCAACAATTGAGGCTGAATACATAGGAAGTTGTTATGCTCAAATTGTTTAGATGAGAAATCAATTACTTGATTATGGACTAACATTTTTAAATATTCCTATGTATTGTGATAATACTAGCGCTATTAAAATTACAGAAAATCCAGTCCAACATTATGTTTCAACTGACAAACAGATTGCATAAATTTTAACAAAACTACTTGATGAGTCTACCTTTCTCAGACTAGTAGGTGAGTTAGGTATGTTAAATATGTAATTGCACAATCATTACAAGCAGTAAGGTATGTACTTTAATTATAGTTCCTCATTTGTCAAACTAAAATTTATTATTGCGATATTCTTGAAGTACTTTACCTTTAAAGAGTCTAACTTCTAAACTCTGACGAGTCTGTAAACTCTGAGAGTCTGTAGACTCTGAAAGGTATAACACTTAGACTCTGAAATGGTTAAAATTCGTACCTGCAGATTCTGATTATTTTTTAATCGTTCAAGTGACTTGAAATAGGCGGTAACAATTACTTTTTACTGGTTACAGGCTGTAGGCTCGTGTGTATTGTAAATAGATGTCGATCATACCGCTATATTTAGAACTGGATGTGAGATCTGTATTAAACCTAGAGTTGATCAGACTCTGATCATGATACATTTTTGGAAGGAATGATAAAGGAAGCTGCCTCAAGTCTTATTGACTCAATAATCACTCCAACTGATGAGGTGCTACTGTTTCTATATCCTTTGGTGGAATCAATTGAAGATCTTGAATCTTACAAGACACAGCAACAAGTCTTGGATTTTCTCTCAACTTATGAGGTCCTAAGGAAGAGAATGGAGATGGAGCTATATTTTTCTGCACAAGATACAATCACCAATTTATACATCTACCTCTTCAACTCTTCACTACAAGATCAAGCAGTTGGGCTCATAGAAGGCAGGACAAATGAAGTTCTCAAAGTACTTGGTGTGTCAGACTCTGACAAGCCAAAATTTAAAGAGATCAATAAGATAAAAGTCCATAAAAGGAGAGAATTAGAGTTTGCTGCTGAGTTGAAAACTAAGGTTGAGCAATCAGTTTTTGATAATGAAACAATTTGGGATAATAGGGTTACCTACAGGACAACCATTCAATGGATTTCTAACATTCAGCCTCTTTCAAGGAAGGTGGTCGATTATCTTGTCCACAATGTAGGGAAGGTGGCCAACAAATATATCTATCCAACCTACCATAGTAGATTGGATCAACTAAAGGGCACTTATTATTAGAAAATTGCTAGGGGCCTGCAGGATCTCTTTCAATTGACATATGTTCAGGCCATCAATGCAATCCATGCAAGGACATTTCTCAATGATAACTTGGATGCATTAACACAGGTAGAACCACAGGAGGTAGTAGGTTGGACCCAGTAACATTAATTGGTGGGTCCTTTGATGGCTCTAGTTTAAACACCTTTCAGTTGGATTCCCATAATCTCTTCATCCCTCGTGAAGGTCATGGATCTGATCATAATCAGGTTCTTCCATCTTCTCACTTCTTTTATTCACATGAAATAGATGTCGATCATACCGCTATATTTAGAACTGGAGGTGAGATCTGTATTAAACCTAGAGTTGATTGTTTGCATTCCTCTTCATTAATCTAGAAAGTTTATTGTTATGGTATTACTGATGACTGGTGTTATGAATTTGATGTTTTAATTAAAACTATTGCTCTTCAATTCTATACTCTAGTAGGCTTGGTTAATGTTATTAAGCATTTTGGTGGTTACATTATATTTAGGTTTCAAGACTCTAAGTGTGTTAATCGTGCTCTTAAATATAGTCCTCTTAAGGTCAAGGGTCATTTGTTCAGGTTATAGAGTGGGTTTGAGTTTGTTCCAAGTCTTAGTGTTCATGATATTGACAAAGTTAGCATCTAGGTTAGGTTTTTTAATGTACTGTTCCCTTACTGGACTGTCAAGGGCCTATTTAACCTTAGCCTTGCTATAGGATAACTCATTGCTATGTCCCCTGCCACTTATAAAGATTTGTCCACACGTGAGCCCCTGCCTGAGGCAGAGATGTTGATCACGATGGGTGTTATGGATCCCAAGCCTAGCACCTTAAAGCTTATTATGTATGCTCATCATGCTGATAACAATCTCTTGTTAAGGTCCTCTACCAGAATTTTCTTTATTGTGTGTTTTACTTCACTTCCAAGCACATTGTCTGTGTCTGCCCCCAATAGCAAGTTTGTTTCTATATGAGTCCCCTAATATGCTCCTAGGATCTATTTTCAATCACCATATCCCAGAAGCCTTTACCTCAAGTGGGTTGGGTATCGAGATGAACCTTCCGGTGAATCGGACGATGAGCTCTCTATCCAAGATTTTACTAATACGGCTATTATGCAGGATAATGTGGACAATGGTGGCTTAGCAAGTGCAGATCCTGTAACTGGTGACGAGATCATGGCTGAGGACTTGGGTGATGGGCTTATCAGCATTGCTCGTGAGTATGCTGATTTGGATGATGACTCGAAGAACATGGATGCTGATGTGCTTGGTGATGGTGGTGTCAGGCAGGTTATTGGTGATGTTGCTCGTGGTCCTCTAGTTGGACAATCGTAATTGGAAGCTCCTTACTAGCTTTTGATAAATTTGTTTGTTCTTGCAATGTTGCTTTGGATTGTATTATTTGGTTAATTGGATTTGTTACTAAGTACTTGAGCGTGTTTTTTAGGTGCTAAGTCTAAACGTTGTGTGGGTTAACCCACTTTCTCATGTGACCTTACTCCTTTTGGAGTCGGGGTGGCTTATTTGTCACCTCTATTTAATATAATATATAAATAAATTAGCAAAAAAAATATTATTGTGACGAAAAATCTGAAATTTGGAAGTCAACCCCACAATCTTGGGTGTGGCTTATTTGTCCACTTGTGTGGACTGTGACATCTATGCATGCTTTATATGTAATACATTACTCCTATTTCTTAGGAGCTTCCCTTCTCCAATTTGCACCCCACAATCTTGTTATCTCACAATTCTAAGGTATATATACAATTGTAAAAAGCGTGTCCAAATAAATTAAAAAGGACGGTCCAAATTAANCAAATTAATAAGTTTGCAAGTAATGTGAGAGAATTAATGCACTTAATTTTTCCTTGAGATTGATCAAACAAAAGAGGAAGAGAAGAAAAGACAACAATGGCATCCCCACCATTCTTGTATTTGCTTCTCTTCTTCCTTCTCTCTGGCTTTGCCTCTTCAACCACGCTTTCAAGTAATCGTAATTTTTTTTTACCATGAAGTTAAATACATATGCATGTATTAAAAGAAAAAATCATCTAACGTTCTTCGTATTTGAATATGCAGATGCTATATTTGATTCCCCGGTGCTGCCTGGACGTACCCTCCTTCAGCAAAAAGCATGTTAGTCCTGTGATTTTATTTTTTTCCCTCTGAATATATAGCAAATGCATGTCAAAAAATATACGGTGAAATGTTGATTCTGAAAAGTGAAAACGTTTTTACGGTAATTTTAGGTGCTGGTAAATGAGCTTTTTTTCGAGTTTGTTTTCCTCTGCATTTGTTTGAAAAAGCATTGATAATTAACAAGCATAAAGTCATAGATTGGGGAACCATGGTTCTTTAAAGTTGATTTTATATGTATTTTTCTCCCCATTGCAGCTTGTGGCATAGACTTTGAGAATCAGAACTATACAATCATTACAAGCCAATGTAAAGGTCCAAACTACCAAGCTAAAGCATGTTGTGGTGCTTTTAAAGAACTAGCTTGCCCCTTCAGTGACCAGTTGAATGACATGAAAAATGACTGTGCCACAACCTTGTTTAGTTACATTAATCTTTACGGAAAATATCCTCCTGGACTTTTCGCTAATATCTGTCACGAGGACAAGGAAGGGCTTAACTGTGACCAAGTAATGCAAGCTAAAGAAAAGAACCAGAAATCCTCAAGCACTGCTGCAGCAGAGAAATCAACAGTGTTGATGATTTTCGCAGCTTCCTTCCTCGTCTTACTATTCAATTTATTATGAAGGAATAAGAATTAGACCCTTTATATATCTCCTATTTATTTGGGTCAATTCTGTTTGCTCTTTTCTTATGCTATGTATCGGTGAATGTTTGAGTTACGTAGAGTGGGGCATGAAATGTCTAACTAGAAGGTGTTTAAGAATTTCTCGTCTAAATACCAATACCGCATATTGAGTGGTGACATTAGGTGGCTCAAAGAAATGACACGCAAAGTCCTCGAAAACTCACAGTTTTAGTTCATTTTTAGTGTTTAGTGTCAAAAGAAATTGTGTGCTTGGCATTTGAAATGATTGGTAAGAAGACATCGTACCTACATTATACACAATTTAACATATACATTACAATAATCTAGAAAGCAGAGTTAAGAAGAAAAATATATTGATTTTACTTTCGATCTTCATAGAGATAAAACCATTCAACATGAATAGCAAAGTCTCCCAATAATTTCAATCACATTACACAGTCTCTAAAATAAACAAATAAATTTAACATATTAATTTCCATTTTTCGAATAATCACAAGAGATAGAACATCATCAACAATGTTCTTTGAAGATAATCTAAACTTGGTAAGGCAAATAAGCCAACTCCTCTCCTTGAACCTTAGAACTTCGCTTTGGCCCGATATTTTTATTGTCACTATCCAAATAAGCATAGTATTTCAAGAAAAACGCGAGTGTGAGAACAATCCATTCCAAACAAAAGATAAGGACACACAATCCCCCAGTTAATTTCAAGATCTTGACACCATTTTGTTCATTCACATATGATTTGAGATCCCCGAGAAAATTGTCGGTACTAGTGAAGATTAGCACGGAAACAGATCCTTGAAATATAGCAGTGAGTACAGTGGCCACCATATGAGCTGCATACCATTTTCCTGCACCCGAGGTAGCTGCATTGCACCCTGCTACGGCTCCAGCAATGGTGAGGATGTGTAGGAGGATTAGGAAGAACCCGACGAGAGACGGGATGAGACGGAGGGAGAGAGTGAGGAAAATGCAGCTGCAAGATGCACCTAAGAGAATGTAGTTGATGAAAATGAAGAATTTGTGAGTCTTGGGATGTGATTGTGTTTCATNAATGAAGAATTTGTGAGTCTTGGGGTGTGATTGTGTTTCACAAGTTGTAATAGAAAGACCCATTTTGTATTCTTGAAATTAACAAATTGGGTATTTGAATTCTTGAGTAGAAAGATGGGAGATGTTATTGAGAGAAAAGAGTGGGATTGCAGATGTATTATATATGGGTGTGTAATGGTTGAGGAAAGTAACGGTCATATTGGGATGTGCTGGAAATATGAACGTTGTGTTGTACGAAAGTGGACATAACGGCTATAATTTAAGATGTGTAAAACTACTTCGGTCTCAATTTATTTATCTAATTTGATTTTTACGCATTTTTTAAGATATATTGACCATATAATGTTGTTATACAAAAAAAAATTAACTTTTTTTTTGNAAATATTATTTTCAAAATAAAAAACAAGTTACTTATTTTCAGAAAAAGTACATAAATTCCTACTTTTTTCCGGAAATAATGGCTTATTTCCGGAAAAAAGTTACAGCCAAACAGCCCCGTTGTTATACAAAAAAAATTAACTTTTTTTTAAATAAAAATTTAAAACTATGCAATCATCAAATTAAACAAATAAATTGGGACAGATAATATTTGTTTTCGATTTAGTAAGTATTATTTTATAAATATTTTGTATTTTGACTTATTTCAATATTATTTTTATTTAATACAAATAATTATTGAAATTTGATAACTACGAATTCGCTAGTAGGCATATTTATCAATATATCAATTTTTGATTTGTTTGGTTAGCTGTAACATTTTAATATTTAATATTGACCAAAATTTTCATATTCTCTAAGCTTTGAGTTTTTGTTTTTTTTTGACAAGTCTAAGCTTTGAGTTTTAAAGGGCATAACTTTATCGTTTCAATTTGGAACATGATTACGATTTACGACACTAAAGATTAATTCAATTTAGAACTATTTCAATGTCAAAGTACAGGTCAAATATAACTTCACAATTACATATACCGGTCACTTCTACACTTCAAGCCTCAGTAATTTTGTTTGATTGCAAATCCAAACGGCTACATATATATATATATCATATGTATTACATCCATCTGATCAAACATACTAGAAATAATTTGGCAAAAAAATTACTAGAAATAGGTTAATGTTATAAAAGTAAAAAACCAGGGCTTATATTTTGCTGTTACTTTCAAATTGATTTATGCAATGTTTATATTCAACACACCAAAATAAGTGTTTAAATGACAAACTTAAATTAAAAATATCTGTTAGCGTCGTTGCCTGAAAAAAACTCAGGTACAGTGTTTGAATCAATAGAGAACTTTTCAGGCTAGCTACCCTATCTTATAATATAGAATTTATTGCATAATACATATGAATAGTTGTTACACAGCTATGGCACAATCACCTCACCTTATTTAAACACAAAATAATGGCGAATTTGGAGAACCAAAATATGTATATAATTGACTTAAACCTGCAAAAAGCTTGCATACTTGGCACCAAGGAAAAGCCTCTGAATGCAGAGCAATGCATTCTTGGTAACCTCTGCATTCTCATGATTCATCAATTTCATTACGCGATCTTTTGCTTTCAGGTCGGTCACAATAACTCGACCAGCAGGATGGTATTGAATAAACTGTGAGAGATCATAGCAAGCAACTGCAAGGGCTCTTGGATCAGAAGATGTGTCTAGAACTGTAATAAGGACACGTAGGATCTATCGCAAAACATACAACATTAGGCATTGTAGTAAAACAGATTAACAGAATCTAGATGCACTAGTAACACTCTAAGAGAAATATGAATATTGTTGAAAGTAATGTTGATATATGTCAATAATGATCACTTAATTGTCTGACTAATGAGTAGCATAAACAATGCTGAAGGGCAAAAGTAATACCTGGAAATCATTCTCTTCAAAGCATGTAATGTTGTCACGCCAGAATATAGAATCCTTGTGCTTGGGGGACCAGTCGAGATGACCAAGAAGGACTTCCTGCTTATACTTTTCAAACGAACTCAGTTTCTTAATGTTGTCTTTCAATCCCTCTTCCAGTTGATTCAAAGCCTCCAACAGATCCTATGCAAATGTAAAAATAGAGAAGTACTATAAAAAAACATATACTAATGACCTGCTAAAAAGATTTTAACAATCGGCTCTACCTCTCAGCCAGAGAGAGTTTTGCCAAAAATGCAAGGACAGTTTGACACTTGGGAACACCAAGATTCAAAACTACTCATCTGTATTTTTTGACTTGTTCTGTTGTTCATAATACAAAATGGATGGATACGAGAACAATTTCTCACCTCGTCGCTCAGTGCTTGTGCTTTTATACTCTGAACAACATGCGGCAGTCCAAGGTCCACCAATTGAGCTCCAATAGTACCTTTGCTGAGCAAATTCTTTAGTATCATGACTATAACGCGAATAACCTGGAGTTGAGGATACAACAGGCATCGAAAGATGAGACTATAAGCTTTAATTTCTGAACAAAGTGACGCAAACTGAAGCTGGACATTTTATAAATTTTCTTCTAATATCTACATTCTACAGCTATGATCACAACAGCAAAGTAAGCTTAATAGAAACTGAACTCAATGAGAAAAAACCAGGGTATACCTTTTCTTTTTTGGAACCTTTGAGAACATCAATTAATCGTGGAAGGCTTCTAGAAGTAACCAGGTACTCAATTGCATGTTCATAGTATGACAAAAGCCAAACACAGAGACATGTTTCATAAAGGAGCTGTTTCAAAGATAAATGTCAACCATTGATTCTAAAATGGTGAACTTAATACGAGTTAGAAGGAATATTTGTCAAGTTTCAATAAGCTCAAATCAATATTCAGAAACACTCCAACCACCTTAGATTTTAAACTGCAAATTAGATGAAAGACGAAGACTAATTATAGGATTTGGAGTCCTGAGTCTCCTGACTACAGGGTATATATCTTGCTTATCAGGGGGAGCTAACACTAGGATGAAATTACCTGCATGGACTGTTGAGTAGAAGCAGGAGAAATCAAAGGAACAAGCAGCTTGACTCCATCTGCCTTAACAAAAAAAGATCTAACCACAGGTTCTTTCAGTAAAATTGTCAGGCAATTGATGGCTATAGGAATGCCGCGAGTAGGGTGGGAAGGCTGCCTCAGCTGCATAATTAGTGTAAAATCAGGATATATAAATACACACATTATAGTCAGGTGACCTAGTTACTTCATGATTACCTCGAGGGCCAGTGGAGACGATAAGGAGCATGACTAAATTTATATAATCATGCTTACCTAAAAACAGCTCAAAAATAAAAAATATAACATCAACCTAGATCAATTGAAACTAGTTCAGATTTTTTGTAGAACATGAATTCAACCTTAAATGGTGCTACTTTATTGATTTTTTGTCAGAAAAACTAAAATTAAAAACCCAATAAAAAAGTAAACTAGATTCAGAAAGGTTTTGGTTTTGACTGCATGAAGCAGACAACGTGATACATATAGATAACAAAAACCATTTCAACATTAAATTAACAAATTATATTTCTTCATAATACAGTGGGTTATTGTCAGGAACAGTAGTAAGGACAAAGGAGTAGTATTAGTAGTAGTAAAGGTAGTACAGTCATTTCAGTTGTAAGGCTATATATAGCTAGAATTGTGTGTACATTTCAGTTTATGCAATGAAAAGGAATGCTTTCCACCAACTGATTCCCTCCCTAGTTTCTCTCTCTAAACTCTAACAGAATTCTCCCTCTCTACTCTGTCTTCTTCTTCGAGCTACATCTGATCTCTCTACTTCTCTCTTTTCTATCTACTTCTCTACTATAATATCTCAATCTCTTCTATATCTGGCTTAATTCTACTGTTCTGTTGCTTATAAACACATTAAACACCAAAAATATACAAAATACACAGAAAACTACCTCAGAAACCCTAGAGTTCCTGACAGTGATATGCCATTACATTTCAGATTCTAAGCATAATATATATATATATATATATATATATATATATATATATATATATTCTGAATAATTAAACCAATTTCCATGACTCTCAAATATGAAGGTAGTAGCTAGATTAACTTGTATTCAAGTTTGTAATAACTGAAAAGATTAACTAAACCAACAACAACGGAGAAGTTTTAAGTATAGGGTGTAAATAGAAATTTTCACAGCGAGTCCACAGACCTGGGCACAGATCCATTCAACCAGTCCTTTGAGAACATCATCAACAGTGGTGAATTTCTTCTTTGAAGCAGAGGCTTCTCCATTCATGTTGACAGCATCCTCAGTTTGTCTTGAACTATAATTTTAACCCATGTCTCAGCAATACGTTACTTATTTATACAGTTGTCACGATTTTATACTAGAAGAGTGATGCTTCATGTTATAGGTACCTTACTACCAAGGATAGTATCTTGCAACACTTCTCTTGTATAAACCAGTTTCCATTTTGGAGCAATCTGAAAACTCAAATATATTATTAGCAATTTTACTATATCCAAAATACATGTATTAAAAGAATTATGCAACCACCTAACAGAACTGCTAATTTCACAAATCAATTATTGGGAAAAGAAACGTGAGTTTTTCAACTTCAATGTGTCAATTATTAATAAATAATAAGAGTGTAGACAAACAAAATCCATACCATGGCAGCTAACAAAAAACGCATTAATAGCTTAAACAACATATGCATTTTAGACATATACAATATTAACATCAACATGGTGTCTCACAATTTATGCTTCAGAATATAAGATCAGAGATTATGCTCGCCATATGCATGATTTTACAATACAAATTAATGTGTAAACATCTGCTTGTGCATGATTTCACTCTAAAGTAGTCAGGCCAAATTAGGAAGCATTTAAAACTTTAAATTATTATTACATATTACTTGACTGGTAGCAACTTAGAAAGGAAGTGAACATATGAGCAGGTATATTAATTAAACAAGCGAAGTTATACCAAAATGAAACAGATCTCCTCATACATGGGTGCCATAAAATGACAGAATTTAAATTTTAATAACCTGACCTCAAGAAAGGATCATAAGCATCTTCACATGCAACAGACTTGTCATGGAATAATTTGGCTCTTTTAGGATTCCCTGCCAACAACATGAATCTAAAGAGCTAGAGAGAAACATTTATATTTCAGAAAGAAATTATGTTCGATATCCCACTTACCAGATAGCATTTCATCAACTAAAGCAAGAACATATTCTACTGTCTCTTCCTTAAATATGTCACGTAAAATTGTAACAAACAAACGGACATAAGCTGGACCATCCTGCAAGAATTTTTCATTTGTCAAAATCGCTCGACATCCATCATTGTTATCCCATAACCATCAACTACACAAAGATATAAAGCGTAAAAAATCACCAGCTACAATCAATGTTGACAGTAGCATAGGTAGCCATAAAATGAAATTTAAAAAGCATAACTAGATGAATGGAAGATTACGACAATGTGTAAGGTGAGAAGCTTAGCATCCAAATCGCCGTCTGTAGTAATAATTATAAGTGTAAAAAAAATTAAGGCACTGTTTGCTTGCAAGGACAATAATTCCTGGACTACTTATATTTTATAGGATTGCGCACATGTACTCATTTTATAATACTTAATCCCCAAATATATTCCAACGAAATAGTTTTGTTCAATAGTTCATTTTAAAGGGACTAGTTATTTATACACTTCGCCTAGGGCCTAGATATTACAATTTCAAGGAAAAGAAGTAAAAAGTAATTAAAACTTCATTTATGAAATATAGTAGATAGACTAACAATCTGACTATTATAATACGATAAAACAAACATGCCTAATGCCTTAGTAAGATGAAAACCTGGGTATAGCCGTGTAGGTTATTAAATTGTATCTTTTCTGATTGTTTCTGGGCAAAAATATTGGTATTATATATCTAAAAATTAAATTTGAGTATCGGAAACCTAAAATCACTTGCCATGATTCTTCAGAAGTCTCTCCAAATCTTCGAGGATAGGTTATATTATTGAATAGGTATAATTTCTATCATATATTCCTCCTGCTATCTGCAAGTATAGCATGTACAGAGAGTGACATTGTATCTCTAAAAGTGTAAGTTCTCATTATCAGAATATGCGAGACCACTTGTTGTGATGCTCCATCAAGCGCCCCCCCCCCCC
>QRFB01002587.1:6609-27175 GCA_008931105.1 Oenanthe javanica | reverse complement strand
CACTTACACACATGTGCCATATATATATATATATATATATATATATATATATATATATATATATATATATATATATATCCGAAACCTTGAAGAGTAAAAACACTTGCGAGTGAAGCAGGAGTGTATACTGTGTAGTGCATACCAAGAGCAAAAAGTTAAATAAACCTCAAAGACTATAGTACTTAGTTTGGCCACGTGTTTAACAAGTGAGTAAAACTTGTTGCTACTCTCATGACCGGTTCTCCCTTTAGGCCAGTTAGGCAGTCGCCTAAGGCTCCCAAATTTTTAAGGCCCCAAAATATGTCGTGCTCATGTCTTATATTATTTTTAATTAAAAAATAACAAACTTTCTTTAAAAAAAATTAGGAGGATATTTGAATTTTATAAAAAGTTAAAAATATAGATAATATTTATACATCATTTGTTTTTATGAAGACAATAAAAAAATAAAAATGGTTATTAGTTGTATTTTGTGTTGTATGCCCACCTCATAATTTCTTATTTGGATTTGTAATCTAAAAAATATTCAATAAATCATTTTTTTTCTTGAAAATGTAACCTATTTCTAGTGAAATGAAAATTATTCTTCTAAAAAAAGACCCAAAGATGGGGACGTTTTGAAGAAATGATATTTGAAAAGAAGACTTGTGTTACTCGTTATAATTAAGTCTATGTAATTATTTAATTTTAATTTATTTATGTAAAAGTAATTTTTTTAGATAACTTGATATAATAATGTTTGAATATTATATAAATTTTATTTACTAATATAATATTTAATTTGGACAAAAACATTTAGGCCTACGGCCTCGGAAATTTTGAGCCGGCCCTGGCTACTCTTGCTAAGAAATTTACATACCAATCAAGTCATCACTCCTTAAACAGTACGAAATTAATAGATTACAAATGAATTTTCAATAAATAAGTACAACACAAACTCCGGTTTTGAGACAAAGAATCCATGTCTTTTACTTTTACATATAAGCACAACGAGTAACAAAAAAGCCAAAGCAACTCAGATACACTAGGACGTGGGTAAATAATAGCAAAAGATAAGTAATCAAGTGTCTATACCACCGAATTACAAAACCACAAAACAATTCATGTTCTAAATACACACACTACCAAAAGTTCCCCCCAATCAACCTGCTATAATATATCAAGTTTCCAGTAAAACGACAATACAATACGCAACCAAATGTCGAAATTCACATTCCAATTCAACTACTACCGAACATTCTAGAACAACGCAACGTATATCAATTAAATCTACTAGTGCAATAGCAAGAAATAGTAAAGCGAAATAGAAGCGATTGGATCTGTGTGTACCTGGTCTGTAGTAAGATCGGCTTCATCCGCAGGCATTATTATTGTTGTATGTATGTATGTATGT
This sequence comes from Oenanthe javanica, assembly GCA_008931105.1. NCBI lineage: Eukaryota > Viridiplantae > Streptophyta > Magnoliopsida > Apiales > Apiaceae > Oenanthe > Oenanthe javanica. The sequence goes on along the minus strand of QRFB01002587.1, from coordinate 25,782 downwards.
ATGTATGTATGTGTGATGATTTCAAGTGGTGGATTCGAATCGATTTATAAGACAAGCGAGCTTGTGAATGTAACCGCAACTTGGTCTATTTCTAATCCACTTCGTTCCTCCCAACATAAATAAACATTTTTCTTATTTTTTTGATTTTGTGTATGTAAATATATTTTGTGTCTTTTTATATATAATTAAAAATCTTAAAATTATTATTTAATGATAGTAAATAGTTTTACTCAACTCATTAAAATAAGTGGGAAAAAATTAAGTAATTATTTTGAGACGGATCAAGTATTTTGTTACATTTTTATTTTTTAATTGATACACTTTAATTTTGATCGAGAAAATTTTTGATTGCATATTAAAATTAAAACCTAATATTTTATTTTTTTATGAATTTGAAATTAATTTTAATAGTAAATTACATATGTGTATTTTTAAAAATAATGTTTCTATGATTTATATGTTTAACAGTAATTATTAAGAGTTAATCACACATAAATCATTCATCTTTTGGCTCATATACTGGGCATCGAAAACAATTTAACGGTCCAATCATTTAATTGTGAGTCGTGAATACATGACCCATAAATCATCAGAATTGGACATTTGCGCTTCAGAACCCTAATAATGGAATAATGGGGGGAGTGGGTGTATATCCTAAAATAAAAAAAATAAAGAAAAAATCATCAATTGCAACTCTCCTATTCTCTGTTGCCGCTTCCCTCTCTTGTTCACTTTTCACTCTCGCTCACCTCTCTCTCATCTCTTTCTCGCTCACCTCTCTCACAAATCAAATCGGCCATGGAGATAGAGCAACTGCCACTTACTTTATTAAATTATATCTTGGAAGAGGACTCCTTAGCACAATATCTCTGCATGGATAGTAGAGGTCAAAATTTTGATTGTTTCACATTGAAATTCATGGACTTCATTCAATTTTAAGATTTGTTCAACGGCGTTTGTCGAAGATGTAATATGTTTCCATGAGAAGAAGCGAAGCTACCTGATGCCAGGAGAGAAATCGAACGCCTCTAGTATGAAATTCTAATTTATATTTTTTGTATTTGATGTTTATAATCTTTTATTTGTTTGATTAGTAATTGTGAGTTTTGTGGGGTTCATTTGGGTTTGTGGGGTTTCGAGTATTTGTTAGTTTTTTGGGGTTTAATTAGCAACCAGTGTTATGTTTTAATCATTTTAAATTGCTGAGTTGATTGGTTGTAGTAGTCAGTGTTAAATGTTTAATATTGTGTTTTATGTGTATGTGTGTGATTTTCTGAGATTTGTGTAAAGTTTGATTGTGTAATAACTATAGTTTCAGGTATTTTTTAGACTTATATTTAGCTGTAGTATCGCAATATATAAAGAAACTCACAGAAACTTAAAATAATTTCAAAGACTCAAGTACGCACTATTTGTTAGGGATTGTGGGGTTAACAATATAATCAATCTTAGTACTTAGTCTTAATCAGAAAATAAGTTAAGTAAAAGTATTGTCATATGTATATTGACAGTATGTTTAAACAGTCACTTGAAACAGTATGTTTAAACAAAGCACAAATAAGTGATAGTAAGTTTAATAGTTATTGTTTTGTACAAATGTAATAACTTAATCCATGAAGTAGAAGTTCACAAATTATTCATGCACAACATGGTTCAAATCCACGACAGTAACATTCAACACTCAAGCCTATGACAGCATATTTAAGTGACAGTATAAAGGAACAGGTGACAACAACTATTCCCTCAACAGTAAACTTGACGGAGAATGAAGAATTGAAGACAACAAGTTTTACTGAGAGCAACATTGGTGGGGATAGTTGACAACATCTTTTGAGACAGTATATTTTAGTAGACTAGAAAAGCTTGATAACAAAGTATGCGGAGCTGAAGATACTGTCACCATGGAGGAGCTAAAAGTTGACAATATGCTTTTAGTGAAGTTGACAATCTGTTCCAAGTAGCGGACTAAATAGTAAAAATACAAGGATTGATTTGGACATGTCTATCTAGTCTATCAAGTCTACTACTACAACTTGGGAGGAGACAAGCAAAAAGATAAAGTAGTTCAAGGAGTCAAAATTTTCTGCATATCTCAGAACAACTTTATCTACAAATGGAATGAAGCCAAGGATTGAACAAGAAAAGTAAAATTTCAATTTTTATTTTAGGACTAAGGAAAAGTGCATCTATAAGTGGGATATGTATTTCAGTATAAATACACATATCTCACAAGTACTTTTCCTCATGCAACTGAGTTAGATTTTCTCTCAAACTTAGAAACATTAGCAAATTCATTGTTATTGTTTCTTTGTAGCTAGAATATCAATTTTAGTCAAGTTGTAGTAAACAAAAATAATAATATATTATTTTTAAAGTTTAAACACCTTGTATTTGCTTATCTGCTTTGTTTGTTTGTTTGCATCTATAACTTGTTAAACATTATTTTCATTTGTTGTTATTGAAAATAGTGGTTATTTAACAGGTTGCATTCAATCCCCCCCTTCTGCAACACTCATACTGTTTAATAACTGGTATCAGAGCGGCAGGTTAAATATATCTAACTTGAAAAGATCCAAAATGAGTGTATAGAAAGTAAGTAGTATAAAGATACCCGTCTTTGACAAAGAACATTACAACCTTTGGAAAAGAAAAATAATGTTGTTCATAAAAACAATCAACCCACTTTATCCTGATATTCTGGAAAATGATCCTTTTATTACTCAATCATATGTACCTGAAACCACAGTAGAATGTGAGAAAATACTTGTCTATTGGGTTCCTAAAAAGGTTTCAGAGTACAATGATACTGAAAAGTAAAAGTAGCCCTGGATGATTATTTGTAGCTCATAATCATTGAAGCACTTGACAATGTTATGTACAATAATATTGTCAATTTCACAAGTGCCAAATAAATATGGGAAACCATTGAGATACTCTGTGAATGAACAGAAGAAGTGAAAGACAACCAAAGACAAATCTAGGTGTCTCAATATGAGGCTTTTATGGCAAAATCAAGTGAATGGTTGACTGAGATGTTTGAAAGGTTCAACAGGCTGATAAATGACTTGCAACTGCATGGAAAGTTTTATGACAAAAAGAAAGTATACATGAAATTCATGTTGACACTACCTGACCATCTTGGGAATAAAGTTACTGCTATTAGAGAGGGAAGAGACATGGCTAAAGTCTCTCTTGAAACTTTTTATGACATTTTGAAAACCTATGTGCTAGAATTACTGCAAAAGAGAGTTATCCAGTCTTGTCAAAGAGACAAGGTGGCAAACACCTCGAATGTTCTTGTGGCTCAAGATCCAAAGATACTGCAGTTACAAGAATCTCAACATCAACAAAAATAAATCAAAATCGAAGAGATTACTGATGAGGATGAGGATGTCTCTCTTGAACTCAAAGATGGTGATGAAGATGAGTTCTACACTTTGGAGGAACTTGACAACATAGAAAACAAATCCATGGCTTATATGACAAGGAAATTCTCAAACTTAAGATTCAAGAAAAACAGAACATTCAAGCCTAAAGGTCAATTCTCTAAGCATAACAAAGGAAATTCTTCAAAACCTTGAAATAGTGGAAAAGGTAGTTACAAGACAGGAATGGTAGACATGTCAAAGATAAGATATTACAACTACAATGAGATGGGGCATTTTGTAACTGAATGCAAAAAGCCAAAGCAAGTGAGAAGAAATGACAATGACTATGAGGAACTTAAGGCAAAGTATGATGCCTTGCTCAAAAAGCAACAAGGAAGGGCATGTGTGCCTGAAGACAAATGCTGGGAAGAATTTGATGATGAAGAAGAAGAGGAGTATGAAAATCTAGCTCTCATAGCAAACTCTAGAGAAGAGTCACTACCTTTATCAAGTCAGGTACCTTTTCTAACTATTGTTGATATGACTACATCTTAGTATAAGAAAACTGTTGAAAGCTTAAGTTATGAGATTTTTATTATTCACACTAGCATGCTAGCTGCTAATGAAGAAATTGTCAAACTGACTAATGCTAATGAATTATTAAAAAGCAAGAATAAAGAACTAGAACTTAGACAAAAAGTTTTTGAGTCCTTAAGTCAAGAAAATGAAATTCTTACAAACAAGATTGTGTGTGCTTCTCAAGTTGAACAATTTATCAGAAAACATATTTCTAAAAATGAATTAAAATCAAGGCCTACAAGAATTCATCTTCTCTATTAAAAACCTATCATGAAGAAAATATTGAACATCAAAATGTTGGAATTGGGTTTAAATATGATAAGAAACAAAGGAAGAAGCATGTTAGAGATGAAATTGATTGTATTGATAAATCTACTATCAGACCCTCTATTCTTAAGTGAGTCAAAATCCTATGTTTAAAAAGGCTGAGTTTGAATTTGATGAGGAATTCCTAGTTCTTAAGCAAGAACTAACTAATGAGGATAATGATAATGTCACTAGAATCATTAGGTCAAAAGATACTGTCAAAAATCCCATGACAGTTAGTTTTTCCCTTAATAGTACTCAAGGTCTAGAAGATACTATCAATTCTACAAGATAGTAAGTTTAGAAGCGTCTGTCAAGATAGTAAGATTAAATCATACTATCAAGACAGTTCTATCTCAACTTACTGTCAACACTAGTAAGACAGTAACTTCTAAACCTGCTATCATCAAGACCAAGAAGAAATGGAAAGTTAGGAATAAAAAAAAAAGAATAATTATGGTTACATTCCTAATGCTCCTAGAAAATTGTGTAATAACTTTGGTTCTTCTAGTCATTTAACTCATGCATGTACTAAGAGTAAGTCTGAAGTTAAACATGTTACATCTGTTAATGGAAACTTGCATAGTACTTCTTTAATAGACAGACAAGTGTCTCATTGTGGTAATATTGATTGCATGCCATGTAAATTGAATATGCTAAGTATCTATTTTAACATGCCTTTTCCTACTGATCAAATATGTTTGCATAGAGCTGGTAAAATTGAAAAGGCAAAGACTTCAAGTCCTCCTAAAGTTAGGATGGACAAGCGACCCAAAAGCAGAGTCACTAATCCAGTTATCAAAACTAAATGGGTGGCCACATGAGTCATGCTCAAAGGTAAAGAAACCAAACTAATTGATCTTATCTTAAATTATGATTCAGTTAAGCATAATGGACCCAGTGAGAATTGGGTACCAAAAGCAACTTAAATATTCTGCTTTGCAGGGCAACATGAAAAATAAAAGAATCATGTGGATCATTGACAGTGGATGCTCAAGACACATGTTAGGAATCATGTAGTGTGATGAGAAAAAAATACTTAGAATTATAAATTTGATCTTAATTTTTGTAACTGGTCAATGGATATATAACTTATAAATATCCATTCACTAGGGAACCATTTATCAGTTGAAGTTGTTGTTAATCAACTGATAAAATGGATTGTAACAGTTGATTCTTATCAATTGATTGTAATATTTCGATGGATGTAATAATCTAGTCAACTAATGTTTGTTAGCTTCAATTGATTGCTTGTCAACTGATATGAAGAATGGCTGAAAAAGTGTAAATATTTTAAGTCATAATTCTCATAAATGAAGTGATCAACAGATAAAGGAGTTAATGGATAAATACATCAAAGCAATCAACAGATATAAGAATAATCGATGGATAAGGGATCGATGGATATTCAAATATCCATTGATGCATTAATTGATCAATAGATAATATATCCATCGATAGATAAGAAAAGAAGGATCGATTGATAAACTTCACAATAATTATCAGTTGATCAAGGTTTCTCAAAATGGCTAAGGACAAATGGAATGGAATCTTTGTAGAAGTCTGAATCAATGGAAGATAGTTTTTGTCAGAATTGTGAAGCCTTTCAAGAAACGCAATCTTCAAGAAAAATACCCAGGAAGATTGTGAAAGAAGCTACATTCTATTTTAGTGCAAACATTGTAAAATGTATTTTATACCTTTATCAGTTGATGGAAAATAGAAGCAGAAAATATACTTCTATATATAGTTTAGCAGTTCATTATAGCAAAGTGTAGAAGTTGAAAAATAAGAACTCTAGAAAAGTACAATAAGAAATAGAAAATATTTATAGTGCTTTTCATTGTTTAATTTACATTTTGTAAGAAGCTTAGTTTTAAGACCAAGGTTATTTGAAAGCAAAATATTCACTAGTGGAAAACCAATTCACTAGTAATTTTTAAGATTTGTTTTCAAGTATTTAGTTTAATTTATTTTAATTCTCTTTCTCAGTTTCAATATTTCAAACACTCAAACACTTTTGTATACAAACTTATTAATACGCAAGGTTTTGATAAAATTCTTAAGTTTATATTTAATCTCCCCTTCTACAAACTTGTACTAAGGGAAATAACAACACATGACAGGTGATAAATCTTTGCCATCACAGTTCAAGGAAATAGTTGGCCCTTATGTAACCTTGGGTGACAACAGCATTGGTTTCACAATGAGATATGACATTCTGGAAGTTGGAAATTTAAAGATTGAGAAAATTGCTCTAGTAAATGATTTGAAGCACAATTTATTGAGTGTTACTCAATTATGTGAAAGAGGATTCAAAGTGGGATTTGATCAATATAGATGTTCAATTTTCAACAAGAAGACAAGAGAAGAAGCTCTGCAAGGTGTGAGAAAAAGAAGCCTATTCATAGTTAACCTTGACTCAGTTAGAAAAGAAAAACTTTATTGCTTCTACAGCAAAGCCTCAACAAATGAAAGTTGGTTATGGCATAAGAAGCTGTCTCATCTAAACTTCAAGGCAATGAACCACTTGATGAGATGATAATTAGTGAAAGGCCTTCTTCAACTTGAATTCTGTCAAGAAGGATTGTGTGAGGATTGTCAAAAATGGTAACTAAGGAGAGAAACTCACAAAGGCATTCTTAGTGGTTCAATAAATGAAGTCTTTCAACTTATTCACTTGGACTTATTTGGTCCTATGAATATTCAATCATTGGCAAAGAAAAGATATGCTTTAGTGATGGTTGATGACCAAAGATGAAGCTACACGAGAAATCATTGATTCTGTAAGGGTTCTTGACAAAATTCCTAAGTACAATGTGTAATCTTTAAGAAGTGATAATGGTACTGAATTCAAAAACAATATCATGAATGATTTATGTAAAGACAATGGCATTACTCAACAGTTCTCTGCACCAAGGACTCCATAACCAAATGGGATTGTGGAAAGAAAGAAAAGAACACTGATTGAAGTTGCAAGAACTATGTTGAGTGAAGCAAAGCTTCCTACCTACTTTTGGAGTGAAGCTAACAATACAGCCTGTTACACTCAAAACAAGACTGTGGTCAACAAAACTTTTGGAAAGACACCCTATGAGTTGCTAACAGGAAGAAAACCTATTGTCATGTACTTCCATGTATTTGGGAGCAAATGCTACATCATGAAGGACTCAACAGAGATCGAAGGAAAATTTGACACTAAAGCACTTGAAAGAATTTTCATTGGTTATGGAATTAATAGAACTGTATAAAAGTCTACATTATTGATCACAAGACTATGGAAGAAAGTGTAAATGTCACCTTTGATGAATCAAAGTTTCCTGGTATTGAAGAATGTCAAGAAACAGAGTCATTGGCCTTTGATAATCAAGGATATCTATAAGAGATTGAAGAAGAGTCACCAAGAATGGATCACACAGTTTCTGGAACAACCATTTTTCCTTCTTAATAATAAGAGAATGAAGGAAATGCTCAAACCATGGATTTTTCTGGGAATTTTCCCATGACTAGTCGACTTGAGGAAATTGATGTTGTCAACGGTTCAAGAGCAAAAGATGTTGTCATCCAACAAAGTGAAGCATACTCAAGTGATTCACTTAGACAAAGTGGAACAGGGATCACACAAATTATTTAATTATTGGTGATCCAGGAACAAGAGTCAAGACTAGAAGAAATGTGGCAAATGAATGCATTTACTTCTGTTTCTTATCTCAAGTTGAGCCTAAAACTCTAGATGAAGCACTATTTGATCCAGATTGGATAAATGTTATGTAAGAAAAACTCAACCTGTTTGAGAGAAGCTGTATATGGGAATTGATACCTAGACCAAAGAACAAGTTTGTAATTGGTACCAAGTGGTCTACAAAAACAAGATGGATGATAGTGGAATTGTCACCATAAACAAAGCAAGGCTGGTAGCAAAAGGTTACTGTCAACTGGAAGGAATTGATTATGATGAAACATTTGCACCTGTTGCCAGACTAAGCACATTGATATCAGACATCATTTCATAAGAGAGCATGTGGAGCAAGACACAATCAAGGTAGTGTATATGCCCATAGAGAAGCAACTTACAGACATTTTCACCAAGCCTTTGGATGAAAAGACATTCAACAGGCTAGTGAGTGAATTGGGTATGTTAAATTTATCATGTTAATGTATTTCTATTGTAAGTTGATTTAGTGATCAAAAATATTAGTTAACTGAATTAACTGTTAATTAATGGTCTTTTAAGGTGTTTTGATTTTTTTTATCATAGTGAATGTATGATGATTATTCTCTGAGAGGTTAATTAATTTATTTTAAGTAACTTAGCTTCTACGATATTAATAAACTGTACTGTTAAAATGGCTTGACAATGTCTTTTATTTATATTTTTATATAACTAGATAAAGTTACTATCGATCACTTGAAGAAGTCTTGAGACTATAGTATGTGAGACTAGAAGTTATTGTCAAGAATACATTGTCAATATTCATTGACAACATATTTCTTCAAATCCCTGCATAACATATTGTCAACAGTTAAATTAGGGTTTATTTATTCAGTAACCGCTAATGGTACTGTCAAGAGTGTTTATGATTTTTAGCGCAAGATTTACTGTCAAAATTGAAATGGATTAAGCATAAAATTGTCAATTCAATCGATTAAAATTCTTCCTTGACAATTTCTTTTTCACTTCATATAAATACAAACAGTAAATTCACTCTCACTCTTTACTTCTTCTAAAACTCTTTTACTCTCAAACACTCTAAAACCTCTAATTCTCTTTCTATAACTTCGTCTTCTTTGTTCTCTTTCCTCTCTATATTTATTTATCTTTCTTTTTTCTGCAACCATGTTTGGACCACAAATCATTTGTTCTCTTGCCTAAACCAACTTCACCACCATGGCTTCTATGGGTCAAGCTGGTGAAGCCTTCAAACCCTTTGTTGGCTTTCTGAATATCTTTTACCTCTCGTATGCACTCACTCAAAGTCCTCATCTTGAAGTCCCAAGGTTGTCACAGTTATGGATGTCTGTAACTTATGAGGGGGAGAAGGATTCAAACTCCATTAAGTTTCAAATCAATGGCACCTCTTACATCATTAACTCTTCACACATCAACATTGCTCTCCCCATAGAAGCTGAGAATGATGTTCCATTTTAAGAGCTTGCAAGTGATACTCAACTTGCCAAGTTTTTCAAAATGATTGGATTCACCGGTCACAAGCTAAGCCCGGACTCTGAAGAGTGGTATCCAACTGGTGGAATTGACATAAAATTCATGGTCAAAGAATGGAGTATGATCTTTGATGCTGTCAACAAGGTGATTTCTAGCAAGACCAATGGCTGGAATGAAGTATCATCTGGAAGATTGTGCATTCCATGGTGCACAACTACAAAATAGACATTGGCAAACTTTTGATGCATCTACTAAAGCTGTTCTTAGGCAAGAAGGATACTACGAAACCGGTAATTTCCTACCCTAGGTTCTTTATGCTTATTATTAACTCACTAGTAGGCATAATTTATCTAGATGTTGTACACTGCATGGAATCACCAATTGTCAAGAAAAATACCCATTCAATTTTTATAAGCAAACCCCTCAATCGTGAATTAAGTATGTTCATTACTAATCATATGTATTCTACCACTGATTTGCTTAATTTAAATATTATTGATGATTTTGATGTATTCTCTGTAAGTGATGATAATAGAGTTGACCTCTTCATTCTTAACCTAGACTCTAAACTTTACAAGCCTTTAAGGCCTTCTAGAATCTCCAAGTCTATTAACTAAGAGCCTGGTTCCTCTCAAAAGGACCAGGTTACTAAAAGGAAGAGGACCACTAACCCTAGGATCGAAACTGTTCCACAAGTAGGTGGTGAAACTTCACTAGATGCAGCAAATAAGGGTGGTATTCAGAGCACAGAACCCATGGAGGGCTCGGGTGAGCCTAGGAGAAAGAAGGCAAGGGTACCAGCCTCTGTAAGCCAGACTGTGTCCTCTCAAAAGGGCATAGCTCTTAATAGGAAAAATAGTTCCTTTCTAGGTGTCTCCTCTCAACATGGACATCTATTGAAATTGGCTAGTCTCTCATGACATCCTGTACAGAGTCTGCACACCATGCTGAACACACTCAGCATGAGCCCACTCTTGATGAAAGAAACAATATATGGATAAAAATGTGGAACACAACTCCTTAAACTTTGATGATTTTCACTTTGACACATTTGAGGAGCCAAATATCAATTCTTTATTTCAAAGTTTGGATGAGTCTGCTATAAGTAATCCACAAGAACCTTCTACTCAAAGAGTTGAAGACATTACTGTCAGAACCTCAGTTTCTGTTATGGACACAGGAAAAGTTGTTGTCACAACTGACAGTAACATTCCTTTAAAGGAATCTATCATAGTCATAGTTGTTGTTAATGACACAGTTGTTGTCACTCCTCATGACAGTAACTTTCAAGCTTATCAACACTCTGAATGCATACAGCACCTCTCATACTTCTGCAGCTCAACAAATGATGAGGTACAAGGAAGTGATTATATTCCTCTATCCACAGTTTATAAGGTAAAATCTAAATCAAATGTGCAAGGAATACCCGCTCAGTCCCTTGCACCTAGGTTGCATGAGGGAGAGAAAAATTAGAGAAAAAGAAAAGAAAGAAGTGAACATAAAAATGAGGGGCTGGGAAAATTCCAGGCAAAAGGAGAAGACCTTGAGCATGGCCAAAAGAAAAGATTTGATATGGAAAACTCATCACCTGCAAAGACTCCAATCTCAAAAGTAACTCAACTTGACAAGGATTCAAAAAGAAAGAAGGTGGACAACAAGATGAATAGAGGAATGATTGGTTCTCTCATCTATATAACAGCTAGCAGGTCTGACATCATATTTACTACAGGTCTGTGTGAAAGGTTTCAGTCTGCTGTAAAAGAGTCATATTTGATGGTTGTTAAAAGGATCTTTATATACTTGAAAGTTACTCAAAATTTAGGCCTTTTTTATCTTAACAAATCTAGTTTTGACTTGGTTGGCTACTCAGATTTAGACTATGTTGGGTGTAAGATTGATAGGAAGAGAATAACAGGAAGTTGTCAATTTCTGGGAGAAAGATTAATTTCAAGGTTTAGCAAGATGTAGCATTCTGTGTCAAATTCAATCGCAGAGGTTGAATATATTACAACTGGTAGTTGTTGTGCTCAGTTACTTTGGATAAAGAATCAATTGTTGGACTATGGCTTAATATTGCAAGGAATTTCCATCTTTTGTGACAACACAAGTGCAATAGCCAATTCTGAAAATTTGTTCAACACTCCAAGACTAAGCATATTGACATCAGGCATCATTTCATTAGATAGCATGTGGAGCAAGGCACAATCAAGCTAGTATATGTGCTCATAGAGAAGTAACTTGCAGACATTTTTACTAAGCCTTTGGATGAAAAGACATTCAAAAGGCTAGTGAGTGAATTGGTTATGTTAAATTTATCATGTTAATGTATTTCTGTCGTAAAGTGATTTAGTGATCAAAAATATTAGTTAACTGAATTCATTGTTAATTAATGGCCTTTTAAGGTGTTTTGATATTTTTTATCATAGTGAATATATGATGATAATTCTCTGAGAGGTTAACTAATTTATTTTAAGTAACTTAGCTTCAATGGTATTAATAAACTATACTGTCAAAATGGCTTGATAATGTATTTCATTCATACTGTTATATAACTAGATAAAGTTACTGTCGATCACTTGAAGAAGTCTTGACAATATAGCATACGGGACTAGAAGTTACTATCAAGAATATACTGTCAATATTCATTGACAGCATATTTCTTCAAATCCCCGCATAACATACCGTCAACAATTAAATTAGGGTTTATTTATTCACTAACTGCTAATGGTACTGTCAAGGGTGTTTGCGATTTCTAGCGTAGGAGTTACGGTAAAAAAGGGAATGCATTAAGCATAAAAATGTCAGTTCAATCGATTGAAATTCTTCCTTGACAGTTTCTTTTTCACTTCATATAAATACAAATAGTAAATTCACTCTCACTCTTTTACTCTCAAACACTTTAAAACCTCTAATTCTCTCTCTATAACTTCGTCTTTTTTGTTCTCTTTCCTCTCTAAATTTCTTTGTCTTTCTTTTTTCTGCAATCATGTCTGGACCACAAATCATTTTTTTTCTTGCCTAAATCAACTTCACCAACATGCTGAACACACTCAGCATGATCCCACTCTTGAAGAAAGACATAGTATAGGGACAGAAAATGTGGAACACAACTCATTCGACTTTGATGAATCTCACTTTGACACTTTTGAGGAGCCAAATGTCAATTCTTTATTTCAAAATTTGGATAAGTCTGCTCTAAGTAATCCACAAGAATCTTCTACTCAAAGGGTAGAAGTCATTACTGTCACAGCCTCAGTTTCTGTTAAGGACACAGGAAAAGTTGTTGTCACAACTGACAGTAACATTTTTTTAAAGGAATATGTCACAGCTTCAGTTGTTAATGACACAGTTGTTGTCACTCCTCCTGACAGTAACTTTCAAGCTCGGGTTGCTATCAACACTCCAAATCCAGACGGCACCTCTCATACTCCTGCAGATCAACAAATGGATGAGGTACAATGAAGTGATTATATTCCTCTCTCCACATTTTACCAGGTAAAATCTAAATCAAATGTGCAAAGTGTACCTGCTCAGTCTCTTGCACCTAGGATGAGTGAGGGAGAGAAAAATAAGAGAAAAAGAAAAAAGAGAAGTGAATATAAGCATGAGGGGCTGGAAAAATTCCAGGTAAAAGGAGAGGGCCTTGATGTTGGTCCGTGATATTGTAGAAGGGGGGCTGAATACAATATCTGAATTTATCGCGGAATTTCGAATTTAAAAATATTATTTTAATTAATCACAAAATATTAATTTTAATGAAATACTGTTCAAGTAGAAGATATAATTTTTGACTTGAAATGTATTACAAAATTAATATGATGAAAAGTGTATATAATTGATAAAGTGTTCTAGAACGATTTTGACATAAATTATTCAGGTTTAACAATTATATTCCAAACCTGCACAGAAATATGTGAATATTACAATGCATATTAATTTCTGAAATTTGAATGTTTTCAATCTTAAAATAATGAAACCATTCACCTCATATTTATAGACGTTGAAGCTAGCAAGACTTTTGAATAAAATTTATTTAAAAAATTAAAAGACTTTATAAATAAGTCTGCAAGACTTTTTAAATATGTTGGGCAAGACTTTTTATGTTCGGCAAGACTTTTTAAAAATTTTGCCTATTCATATGCCTTTCACTTGAGCATGGCCAAAAGAAAAAGAAAATTAAGGGAGCCAAATCATCTAAGGCACTAGGCCTTGAGAGTGAGCAGGCGAGGGATGATGAGATCATCCAAGAAAAACAAGAAAATGTGAGAACCCACAAAGTCCCAAAATCTTTTAAACAAGCTGATGAAAGGTTAAAATCCCTTTCTCATAAAGTGTCTACGCTCTCCAAGAATTTGGATATTGTTGGGAGAAACTAGGTGAAACTAATAAATAAAATGTCAAGTCTAGAGAAAATCATGAATGATGGATTCAAGGTTGTGTTGACAACCTTCAGGAGTTCAATTATAAATTCTACATCCCTGCAGTTGCTACCTCAACTAAGGGGGAGAAGAGTCTAGAACTGTTTATTGATGATAAGGCTGAGGAAGTGGTTGTTGATGAAGGCTAATGAAGAGACAGAAGCTGCATCTCAGAGGGAGGGTCAATTAGCATTGTTGTCTAATGTGGCTGCTAAGATTGCTAAAAAGCTTAGAGGTGATAAGGAGAAAATGAAGAAGGTAGAGAGGCTTAAGGAGAAAGGTATTCTGATCAAGGAGGTTGTAGTAGTGAAGGCCCCTGTAACTTTTGTTTCTAGAAAAGAGAATGACAAAAAAAAATTCTATCAATCCTGATGACACAAATCTTGAAGAAAGGAAAGACTTGACTGAGGAGGAGGCTATTATGTTAATGATAGATGAAAATAAACATAGTAGTGCCTTTCAAGATGCAAGCTTCAACACAAGAATTATTGATTTGAGAAAGTCATCAAATAGAGACCCTAAGAAATTCTTTGAGCTTCTGAGGCAACCAACAGTTGGTATAGCTGTCTTGGTGTCTAAAAGCAATAAGTAGGTGATCATAGTGAGGGTTGAAGGAGGACTGAGTTGGTATGTAAGTCTGGGGTGCTTGAGCAGGAAAGAAATTGTAGAAATTGAGGCCATAAGACTCAAGATTAAAATTGGAAGATCATTATTGAATGAAAATATCAAGAAAATTTTGATGAACATGATTAAGGAGATGCTTCCAGAAATTACTCATGACCCTCTCAATATCAAATACAGCTTCCCTACAGATGGAAAGTTTAGATCAATGAATCTTGAAAGAGTCAGCTAGTATCAACCAAGACTAGTAAAGGATTCTTGTGAATATTTCTCAAAGCTAGATCAAACTAAGGAGATAATGATGGTGGTGAAAATCTTGAAGGATGAAGTTGATAGATTTGAAAGAAAGAAGGCTGAAATGATGGGAAGAAAATTTGATGGTGGAAATAATGATAATGATGAGGATGGAAATCCTGATGGAGGTGCAGGTAGCTTAAGCCAAACCAACAAAAGTGGTGAAGGTTCTTCTAGAGCTGGTAATAAGGTGGATGAAAATGTTGAGGATGACAAGAAGTACACAGATGGTGTAGAAGGAAGGGTAATGAAGCAGGTGGTTCTTGGTTTTGAAGTTGACAAGAAAGATGTTGTCATGCAAAATGTGGTCAACAGTGATAAGGTGGAACTTACTATCACAGAACCAGAACCTGTAGTCAAGGAGCCTGAATCTACTGTCATGACCAATGTGACAGCAACTTCCAAAGATGTTGTCAGGAGTAAGAAGGGAAAAGGTACTGTCAGAAGGTTCAAGGTCAAGGCAAATGCAAACAGACCATTTGGAGATGAAGCCTTCAGAACTCGATTAACCAAGTCCATGGCTAGCAGAGTATGCCTAGCAAACATGCCCGAAGAGTATGCCTAGCATATCTAAGTTTATTTGATAAAGAAAAATAATAGGATAAAGCTGAGAAATAAATGAGGGATAAGAAAGAAAAGGAAAGAAAAGAAAAGATTGCTAAAGCTCAAAGGGATGTGGACAATATCAAGAAGAAAATGGCAGAAGCCACAAAGGACTTTGAGGCTGTTAAATTCAATGAAACAAACTCAAGGAGCCTTTCATACAAATCTTCAATCTCATCAAATCCTCTAAGAATCTTGATTGATAATGTCGAAGTCAGATTGGAGGATTTCAAATTCCATAATACTGAAATTTTTAGAAGAATCAAGAGACTAACAGTAAACTTAGCAATTGTGTCTGAATTCAATCTAAGCAAGACTGTAGAGAAAATCATTGATTCTAGAGATGATGAAGAAGCTTGGGTAGATAAACAAAGGTTAAACAAGGTGTTCTCTTCACCCCTGCCAAGATTCCATAAAGACATATTTGGATCAAAATTTCTATGCATTACCAGAAGCCCAGTGGAAACCTATTACACTCTGAGGGACTTGAAAGATTTCACAGCATTGAAAGTGAAGCAATTTTTGGAGTGTGTAGCTGATTATACAAATTCAGATGAATTAAAAGCTGGTGTCAGGGATCTGAAATTCCTATATGAAGAACTGAAGGTGAAGAATTCAAAAGGTCAAGGAATCTCAAGAAAAATTTGAAGATTTGTTCAGATTAAAGAGCATTTAGTTTGAAAATCTGTTGAATTTTACTTTTAAATTTCTGAATATTTCCTGTACAAACACTTTAGTTATTTTAATTGAGTTAGCATCTGTAATTCACTTTGAATTTGTCTTTATTTTATATAAAAACAAATTAGGGAAGATTGTTAGGGATTGTGGTGTAATCAACTAATTACTTAGTCTTAACATACAAATAAGTTAAGTAAAACATATTGTCATGTGTATATTGATGGTATGTTTTGTTGTCACTTGTAGACAGTACATTTAAGTATATGAGATAAGTGACAGTATGAATGATAGTTATTGTCTTGTATAAAAGAATAAAATTTAGTCATGTAGTAAAAGTTCACTAAGTGTTCATGCATAGCATGATTCAAAACTCAGATAGTAACATTCAGGTACTCAAGCCTATTACATTTCAATTTAAGTGACAACACTTTAGAAGGGACGACATCAACTATTCCTATGACTTGGCGGAGAATGAAGACATGAAGATAACAAGTTTTACTAACAACATCATTGGTGGGGATAGTTAACAATAACATTGAAGACAATATATTTTGGATGGACTTCAAAGCTTGACAACAAAGTATGAGAAGAAATAGATACTGTCATTAGTGTAAAGCTAAAAGTTGACAGTACACTTTTAGTGAAGCTGACAGTCTGTTCCAGGTAGCATACTAAGATAGTGAAAATACAATGAATGATTTGGACATGTCTATCTATTCTATCAATCTACTACTGCAACTTAGGAGAAGACAAGCAAAAGATAAAGTATGCTCAAGGAGTAAAAGACATATTTCAAAGCTATTTTTGCTACAAATGGAATGAAGAAAAGGTTGAATGAGAAAAGCGCAGTCTCTATTTCAAGCTTTATTCTAGGACCAAGGAAAAGTGCACATGTAAGTGAGATATGTGTTGCAGTATAAATACACATATCTCACAAACACTTTTTCTTATACAACTGAGCTAGATTTTCTCTCAAGTATAGAAACATTAGCAAATTCATTGTTATTATTTTTATTGAACTTGGAATTCATTTCCAGTCAGTTGTAGCAAACCAAAAATAATAAAATTATTTTTGAAGTTTAAAAACACTGTCTTCTTTATCTATTTTTATTGTTTGTATCCTAAACTTGTTAATTGTAAGTCTTGTTTGTTGTTAGCAAGAAATAGTTATAATTAATCAAGTTGTATTCAACCCACCCCCCTCTTGCTGCAACACTTATCTTACTTAACAAGTATGAATTCTTTGCAGGATAAGAACACTGAACTTTTGTTGAAGCTAATGGAGTAATTAAGTGAATATCCATATCCTAAGGAGCAAGGATTTATTCCTACACTCGAAAGAATCATATCTTGAAAGAAGAAGCAGGAGTTTGAAAGAAAAATTGAATATGAAAGAACTCGGGAGTCTCTTTTAAGAAATCCTGAAAGAATAATCTTTTACATACTGTGGAGCTACAGATACTATATCTTTTGATGAATTGAGAACTTTGGCCGAGAAGGAGCCTCAACTCACAGAGTTGATCAAAAGACAATTACTCAAGGTAACAAATCCTGAAGTAATTGATCTAAACTATAAAGCTCTAGAAATCTGTGACTTTAAGGTGAAAAAGAAAGTGGAGGAAAGGAAGAAGACAAGGAAGAACAATTCTAAAGCTGATGAAGTCTTAAAGGAGATTTAAAGAGTAAAAAGGTAGATTAAAGAAGCTAAAATAGATTTTGAAGCAGTCAAGCTAAATGATAAGTTCTCAAGACGTTCGACTTATATTTCTCCTGTCCTTTCAAATCCATTGAGAATTATCATTGACAGTATTGAAGTCAAGGCTGGAGATTTTGGGATTCTAAACACTGCAACTCTGAGAAGAATTTTCAGACTGACAATAGGATCACTTCTGGAAACTGAAAGAAACTTGAGTGCAGTTATAGGGAAGTTTATTTAATCAAGGTCTAAGGAAAATGATGATATAGACAACCTCAGAGTAGATCAAGTATACACATCTTCCGAAGCCAGATTTCTTACTAATGAGTTTAAATTTAAATGTTAGAAATGAGAACTACAGAAACTATACAGAGGGGGGGTGAATGTATAAGTTATTTCTTCTTCAACTTCTTAAAACTTCTGTTTGATTTTTTTAATGAACTAAGATGTTAACTTGTTTGTAGGTTGGTTAATCTATATAGAGTTTATCATAAACATGCGAAATAGAGTAAACAAAAACACAGATTAACTTTCAAACTAATTGTATTAGAATGAAATCCTACAAATATGAGATTCTTGATTTGAATCTCAACTTCTTGTTCTAGAAAAAAAATAAGGTTTGAAAAACTATTCAACACACACTTGTGAAGCTGTGCACACTTACTAAATAGGAAACATGTCTTGGGTGTACATGCTTTTACAGTCTGTTTTTCTATAAATAGAAATAGATAAAACTACTTTACATCGTACATAGTCTATTTCTAGCTAAGTTTTATGATGTGACAGCATACTTCATTCTGCTTTATTTCATCTATCTTTGTCTTGTTTTCTTTTCAAGTTCCATTGTAGACTTCTCATTATCTTCACAGGTTTGACTGACCTGATCATGACAATGCTTCAAATTACTTGTCTTATTCTTTTATAAATTTCCTTGAAATTAGCTTCTTGAAACATTCAAATAGACAACAGTTGTTTCTTCGAGAAGTCATGAAATAGACTTCTCGATCGAGTACTTCTGAGACTTCTCAATTAGTTTTTAACTAATTACTTCTCAAATGTCTAGACTTCTCGATTGCATATTCCTTTTGATGACTTCTTGGTTAGGCTAGACTTCTCGAATGAATTGATTGCACAAACTTCTCGATTTTCCCCATTTCCTCAACTTCTCGATTGCTTCAATAACTCACTTCTCGATTTGCCTCACTGGACTGCTCGAATGTTGAAAGGAAGAGTGTCTAAACTTGTAACACTATAACTTATGTAACTCAACTAAAAGAAAAGATACTTAACCGGAAGACAATCAAGAACATGAAGCCACAAAGAAATCAATGCTAAATGAAGACAAGGTAATTGATACAATTCAACATGTTAACTATGATCAAATAAAGAAGAAATCATTGAAAGAAGTTCAAGACAGAGTTGTTCATGCCTCAGTGATTTGTAACT
>QRFB01002586.1:21329-45963 GCA_008931105.1 Oenanthe javanica | reverse complement strand
TATAATAAGATAGTTAGCATTCTTTAACTTGCCTCAGCATCAGAATTGCGAGGAGATGGAGTTCGAGAATCAGCAGCTCGAGGACGAGGGGAAACACTTCGCGCGACAGGGGAACGTTCTTTGTGGTCACGGCCATTAGGGCTTCTATCCCTGGTAGGTGATTTTTTTGGGGATAGGCTTCTTCGAGGACTAAGGCTGCGCCTAGGAGAAGCACTACAAACCAGTCCATGTAGCATTAGAAACTACAGTAGAAATTAGAAAAGAATCACAAAACTTAGTAGAATATGACTACCTTCCCCGAGACCTGCTCCTACTACGCTTTGCATCATCATATCTGCTTCTTTCACGGTCCTTACGATAATCTGGGCTTAAGCTGCGATTTCTGCTCCTGTGATGATAATCCCTGTCCCTTCCACGGTAATCACGAGTAGATCTGTCCCTACTTCGACTACGACTTCTTCTCCTGCCCTTGTCTTTATATTCATCTCTGTATCTGAAAATGTCCTCGAAAGAGTAAAAGGAGAACAATACTAATTATTTCAATTACCTATGTCAAAGCACAGTGTAAATCAAAACTATTACAAATGACATTTAAACATGCATTGTCAGATCTTTGAAGGTCACAATAAAAGAAAGTTACACAACACTGCGCATATTTTTATATATTTCCATGAAATTGTTGTTTCTTTGTAGTAAATACTGCATTATGGAAGTGACCGACTACAAGGTTGATACTAACTCCAGGTTTTAAAATTGAAAAGAATAGGAGGCAGAATTCATCTATATGTCAGCAAATTATACAAACACTTCCCAGGTCTGAACATTACTCACACATTTGATATGAGTAGACGGAAAAATGAGATAAGGAAACAGAACACAACCAGGATACTGTTCATTCCAAGATCATAACAGCTGTGCAGCATGTAACCAAATATTATGGCATCTCTTAAAAGTTAAAACCACCATGTTGTGACAAGTGATAATAGAATTAAACTTGAGTTAAGTCGGTGTAATTAGGAAACAGGAACATTGACTAAACCGGAAGTCAAATACGAAGAGAAGTTCCTTTAAATTTAGGGTGAAGGGACTGCTTATCTGCTAGTACNAGGGACTGCTTATTGGGTTGCAGGGTCCTAGGCAATTCTAGCTTAGTTTGGAGTAAACTAGTAAAGTCCTCCTTAGGCAGATTACTGGTAAAGTAATGAGTAGAATCTCATTCATGCACTACTCTATACATAGAAGGAAATCAACTTGGACAATTTCTCAAGTCACCAACATAATCATCTCCAATCAGTTTCAAAATTTTATTCAGCAAGAATATATAAATTTGATTTGTGTTCAAGTATGCCAAATTCTCTTCTAGACATAGTTGTTTATCTACTCCAAGTCTTCATATGTAATCATCGTTAAAATGCCATCCAAGGGAATAATAAATTTTATCTTCTGGTAGAAACAATCAATACCTTGGCCGAGGGCTACGGCTCCTTGACCTACCCAACTTTTCAACTGGTTCAAGAATCCTCCCTTTGGAGCTAAAATTCAAACCACAAGTATATGTTAAACAAATCTAAAAAATAAAAGTAATTAACCTCTTGCGAAGTGCAGTAAGCAAGGACATAAACACACACTGCTATGATAATTACATAAGCAGAAACTGCCTTGTCATTTTCTACTACAGATGTTCTTTCAAAAAACGTAACAAAAAAATGAATTGGCAGATCATGTAAATGGCTTAAGAACCTGATTAATAGTGTAACGCAAAAGAGGAAAAAACTAGTATATTCTGATACATATTAATAACTCATTCATATATTCCATTTTACACTTCCCCTATTGCGTAAATATCGATATGTGAACTAAATGTTTGATGCTTAAACATTATTCCACCTATTAGTACAATTGCAGCTAAAGAATATTGACAAGAATAATTTCTTGGTGTACAAAGAAAACAGTGATAAATGCTTTTCTTTTAGGTTCATGAAAGTTCTAGTATCCATATGAAACATTTATTAGTGCCACTGTTATTGAGTCGACGACTAGTCGACGACTAGTCGTGCAGTTGGCCCAGCCAATTAGTCGAGCAGCGAGTAATCACATAAGCCGTCCATGGGTTTTACCCGACCCGACCCGGTACCCGCCCGACCCAAAACGTTAAAATTAGGTTTTTTATAGAAACTTAGTGTAATTGGTGATCCTCTTGATGATGAAGATGAAGACAATGCTCCTAATGACGATGAGGATGTGGAAGATGATTATGGTGTACCTCCCGATCCAACCAAGAAGAATACTCAAGGAGGAGATGAAGATTCCAATGATTTTGATATGGAAGACTATGATTGATTAGTTTATTTGCTTAGGGATGCTTGACTTTTAGTATTTGAAATTGTTGTCTATTACTTTTTATTTGAACTATGTGTTTACCTATATTATAAATTTAAATTATTAAAAAAATATGTATATCCCGACTTGTCGACTTATTTCAACTAGTCGGGCGACTTGTCGACTAGTCGATTCCAAGGTCCCCGGGCGCCGAGGCTCGACTTGTCGACTTAATAACCATGATTAGTGCTAGAAAGAGCATTAGTTTTGGGTATTTTAACCCCCAAATTGTGCCAAAAAGGGAATTTTCTCTTAATAACCTGCCAACAAATCTAATGAACATATTTCAAGAACACGTGATAGCAATAGGTAAAGAGATAAACTAGATAGCAATCACATTTTAGTAACTTCAAAGGAGCACTTTCACAATATAAAGATTATATTTTTCTCTCAGCATAAACTTCAAAAAAAATGTCATAACTTTTCTTTATAACCAAAAAGTGCACACGTCAAAAATAAAAAGCACAAAGAGTCGACTTACATTCTTTCTGCATTAGGTCCGTACTTAGCAAACTGGACCATTATTTCCCTCCCATCAACAACTTTCCCTATATAATAAAAAAATACACAACCAATCAAAAAATACCGCAACACAATCCAAATAATCATCAAAACAAAGAAAGACAACAAAACTTGCCATCAAGCCTTTCTACAGCCTTTTGAGCCTCGTCAGCATACTTATACCGAACAAATGCAAATCCCCGCGAATCACCAGTCCTATAGTCCAATCCACATCCAACACACATAATAAGCAATTTACACACACGCGTATACAATCACCATTATAAAAACTTCATATTACACACAACAAGTAATACATAACAAAACCTACATAAACATACAAAATTATATAATAATAAAATTACACACAAATAAACATACATATCCACAAGAGAGAGATACGGAGAGAGAGAGAGATAGGGAGGGAGAGAGAGAAGAGAGAGAGAGAGGGAGGGAGACAGAGAGAGTGGGAGAGAGGGAGAGAGAGATGACCTTCGGTCACGGGGAATGAAAACATCGACGACCTTGCCGTACTTGTCAAAGAGAGGGAACAAATCATCAGCACTAGTACCTGAAATAATAAAGAACACATTAAATTAAATAGATTTGAGTAAATTAAAAATAATTGGGGGAAATAATTAGGGTTCATAGGACGGGGGCGTACGGAAAGTGATGTTGAGAACGAGGAGAGAGTAGGTGTCTTTGATATCTGGAGGTCCAGCTCTTCCGAAGTGCGACATTTGAGAGAGATGAGCGAACAAGACGATGACGACGATGTATAGAGATGGATATATATGTGTGTCTATATATTTGTTTTTTGGGCGGAAGCAGCTAGGGTTTGGATAAAATATTATTCTTCACAAAGGGGGATTTTTCCTATTTCTGCTCGCGCTCCCAAATATCTGTATTTCTTACGCTTCTAAACTTTTTATTTCGACCGATTCATTATTTATTTAGATATATTTTATAATAAATTATTACTCATATGTTTAAATATTAATTAAAGTAAATATATATTTATGTTAAAGTAGTAATAATAATTATTATATATTATAAAATTTATGTTAAAGTAAATATATATAGTGATCAATAAATAATTAAATGGATAAAATTTGAATCTATTTTTTCGAACCGAATATATCATGTCCATCTCGGTTCTATAAAATTAAAAAAAAATAATTTATTTCAAATTTTAATAAAATTTGAAGAGGACTGAATTATATACATAAATATATTTATGTTATTTAATTTTCAAATTATCTAATTCAAATATAAAATATTAAAATTTATCGTAACTTAACTATTCAAAATAATATAAAATAAAAAATTTAAATAATACTGATTAATACAATAAATTATATGATAAATTTATTTAATTAATATATTAAAGAAATGAAATTTATATTTATAAATTGTTAACATCGTACATAGAATAAGAAATATATTTATTTTTAAATTTTTATTAAATATAAATTTTGTATTCTCATATTTAATATTCAAATAAAAATATAAAAATATATATATAAATATTAATTAACCCATCCATATCAATCGAATTCTCATTCAAATTTTACACATTCGGTCTACTCTTAAAACCAAATATAATTGATTCGTTATTTTCATATATTTTTAAAAAAATTGATTTTAATTCAAGTTAATCATTTTAATCCTCTATGGAACTCTATTAAAATATCTCTTATCTCTTATATACATAATGACAGAACAAGGGTTTTGGTGAGACATTTTAATCATGAACCATTTTATTCATGAATTGAAATGTCTAATTTGCCCTCTTTACTTTATTATTTATTTAAAAAAAATGTTATTCAAAGGAGTTGAAATTTGGTCTACGAACAAATTCAAAATTCTTTTTACCATTGTACTAATCTATCACATGCGATTTATATCATACTCATAATATGTGAATCCGTGTTTATGAATTGTGTCGTGAAAAGAATCTCTTATCTCTTATTTCTTCTCTTATATATATATATATATATATATATATATATATATATATAATGGCAGAACATTGGTGAGTATATTCAATATTCAAATTCATAAAATAATCATTCATATTTTGTATAATAAATTCATAATCAAAATAAGTAAATTTTAAACTATAAATCATATAAATGATTATTGTATATCTATAAATGCAAATTTAAAATATAAATTTTGTGTTTTAAATAAATAATATTTTAATTTGTGTACATAAATGAAATTTTTTAAGCAAAATACTACAAATTTAATTTAATATAGAGCATATAGATGATCTAAAAATAATAATGTATAATTACGTCATATAAATAATATTAAGAAAATTACATTTTAAATATTAAAATATATTATGTAAAGATTTAAAATTAGTGATTGTAACATGTACTGCAACCTTAATCCCGCATCGATACATGTGTAAATTTTATTTCAGTATAAAAGATAAATTATTAGTATCAAGTATACCAATAAATCATGATCTTCTGGGGTCTTGTGATTGGTTTGTGGGTTACTCAAGTTGTTATATTTGGTCAAGAACTATGGCCGTATGTGTGATACATATTCAGAATTTGACGTGATTTCAAAATGGATTGGCTCTCGAAAACTTGATGTGTTAAGTTATTAGAAGTGAGGATGGAAAGATGATTGGTATTATCACACGTGAGGTATAAATATTCTATTACATTTTCAATCTTTACAAGTGTAAATAATGTGTCTTATGAGCTCTACTGATAGAGATACTAATGTTGTATATGCATACTTGTACCTGTTACAAAGAAACAACTACGGAAGCATGGGAAACAGACACATTTCTTGAAAAAAATTGCACGAAACTCTTTACAACTGATATCGATACGTCTATGTACAGACCTCATGCCTTGCATAGGCTATTACGCTAGTTTATTTATGAGTTTATACAATTTTTTTTTCTAAACACCTAGCATCAGGGGCGGTTCTTCCATTAGGCCAATTAGGCGATAACCTAAGCTCTCCAAATTTTTAAGGCCCCAAAATATAGAATATATGTTGTATATATATAGTATTACATGTCTTATATTATTTTTAATCTAAAAATATTAAACTTTCTTTAAGAGATTTTAGAATAATATTTAAATTTTATAAAAGGATAATATTTATACGTCATTTATAATTTTTGAAGATAATTAAAAAATTGATATTAATTGTATTTTGTTTTGTTTGCATATCTCATAATTTCTTACATAGATTTGTAACGTAATAATTTTCAATAAATAATATTTTTTGTTGGAAATGAATATTATTCTTCTTAAAAAAAAGAACTTAAAGTGGGGACATCTTGAAAAAATGTATTTGAAAAAAATGGAATTTTTTACTTTTAATTATTTATGTAAAAGTAAATATTTTAATAGCTTTATTTTATAATATTTGATTATTGTATAAATTTTATTTAATGATATAATATATAACATACAACCTCGCCCGCAAGGGTTGACTCAGTTGGTTAAAGAGAGGAATATCATCCTCTTGGTCATACGTTCAAATTCACGAGAGGAGAATTTGTGATTATGCCATCTGGGTCAGACCCTGTCGCACTTGTACGGTTTATCTGGTTCACGTGGTTTGCAGGCTATTGCGTGACCTCGTGAGTTTACCCAGTGCGCACCCAAAGGGTAGCTGTGGGTTCTCACAGTAAAAAAAAATATACAATCTCTTTTTTAATAATATAAATTTTAAAATTTTAGGCCTCTTTTTTCATTTTCTCGCAAGGCCTCTGAATGTCTTGAATCGGGCCTGCCTACCATAAATTATTGTATGAACTAATCTTATTTTTCCTATTTTATACAGACAGAATCTAAAATAAACTATCCCTTCTCTCATCCTACGAATCATTTGATCAGAATAATTCGAAACCATTGAAAACCCTGCAAATTCTAAGGAGTTAATCACACAAAAAATCAACCAACTTTGATAGTGTTAGCAAAAAAACCATTCAAAATTATTTTTGGTAGATTAACACAACCAACTTGCATAATTTGTGAAAAAGGTAAAAAACAATTAACCATGATTAAGTTAAACTTTTATATTTATCATTCAACTTTCATATTATTGCAAAAAGGATTTTCAAAATTTTTTTAATTGAATAATACAACTATATTTTGTAAATTATTAAAAATAAAAAATTTAACCATTATTATATTAAAATATAATATCTATAGTATTACACATGTCATATGTATTTTACAGTATATATTTTAAAAATATAATATTTAATTTATATAAATATGTATGTCTACCTATTACGTGTAATATTCACTTAAAATTTAACAAATATAATTTTGTGAATTAATATTATAAGATGAAATTTAAGATTTTTTGAGAAAAATAAATTTATTTGTTGTACTTTTTTGTAACATGTTTTGTTCATAAATTGTGATATATAAATTTAAATTAATTAAATTTGAAAATATTAGTAAAATAAAAGAATATTCATTTTAGTTGTTATGGCATATTCTTTATATCTTTTTTATTAAAATCTTGATTACAACTAAAAATATATGTGTTTATGACTAATTAATTATATTATTTATATATGTTAAATAATATATATATATATATATATATATTCTTTTCTTACAGTAGATAATTAGAATTAATATATATTGTGGATAAAACTATATTTTAAGAAAAAAAATTAAATATGTTCATTTAGTTAATATAAAAAATGAGTATTTTAAATTATAAAGGATAAAAAAGTATAAAAATACATTTTTTATTTTCATAAAATCTTAAATTACCTCTTATATATAATTCAAATTTAATATAGTTACGTTTTGTTAAATTTTAGGTGAATATTACATGTAATTGTTTATATTTTTTACGTTTTAAGAAATTCGGCACATACATATTTATTTAAGTTGAGTTATATATTCTTTAAATATATACTATGAAATATATATTTCATGTTTAAAGATATATATGATACTTTAACTTAATTATAGTTAAATGTTTATATTTTTCATAATTTATATAAGTTGGTTATGTTAATCTATTGAAAATAATCTTTAATAATACTTTCGTTAATAATTTAAAAGTTAAATGATAAATATGAAATTTTAACTTAATCCTGGTTAAAAAATTTACATTTTTTCACAATTTATAAAAGTTGGTTGTGTAAATCCACCAAAAATTATTTTGGAGGCTTTTTTTGTTAACAATATCAAAGTTGATTAATATTTTGTGTGATTAACTCAATTCTAAACCATAAACGGTCAATATAAGGTTAGATGAGATGTGCTGCCTAGTAGGTGTTGATATTGGGAGAACTGAGGAAGCTCCAATGTAAAGAAAGGTTGGGTGTTACTATGAAATTTGAAAATAGTCAGTAGGCTACAAGCAACTCAANATCATGTGGATTATTCTATCGGGAACTAGTGTCATGCCATTGACTGCTGCAACCCAGAACATTTTGTTGTATCTTATGAAAACACCAAGTTTATAAGCATTTTTGAGTGCTAAAAGAGGCATTTATTTTGGGTTCCACTCTTTTGGACATAGTAACTCCAAATTGTGCCAAATAGCGCATTTTTTGGCTTTATTGTGGTCTTTGACGGATATTAGTCAAGAGGAATATTGTGTGGGTAAATTCGAGGAATTTGTCAAGGGCCAGCAGTATTATTCTTAAATAGGCCAGAAATTTCAGATGAAATTCTTGGGGAAAGCTATATTTATGTTCCTATGCTGGTGTCAGTATGATACGAGATTAATCTACCATATATGTTTTGTCTTTTATGTTAGGTTCCTCTTTTAACTTGCCATTATACATCTATATACTGTATTAAAAAAATTTAAACCACAATGTTGGCTTAGTATATTTATCTTGGGCTCGATCTATTGTGTTCTTTCTCACAAGTATTTACGAGCATTCGATTGCTACTAAAAGCTAAATCCCTCTCCATGGATACAACAAGTAATCAGTTTACTTATTGTTCTTCAACCTCTTCTTCATCTCCACCTACCTGGGATGTCTTCTTGAGTTTTTATGGTAAAGACACTCGCAATAGCTTTACTTCACATCTTTACTATGCTTTGGATCAAGCTATAATTCAAACCTTCATGGATGACCCTGAACTTGAAAAGGGGTAAGAGATTTCTGGGAGATTACTCAGCGCAATTCATGGCTCAAAGATGTCAGTTGTTGTTCTCTCGGAGAACTATGCTTATTCAAAATGGTGCCTTAATGAGCTTGTAGAGATCCTTAGTTGCTATAGAACAAACAGTCTGTTGGTGATTCATGTATTCTACTATGTTGATCCATCAAATGTGCGGTACCAGGAAAGAAGTTTTGGGGAAGCTCTTAAATATCACAAGAATGAGGATATGGTGGAAAAGTGGAAATATACTGTTGCTGAAATTGGGGATCTAAAAGGATACCATCTGAAAAAAGATGGAAATGATTAAGTTCATTAATCTGAACAAATTCGATATTCTCTCCTCAACAAATTTTTAGAATTACAATGATCACCTACTTATTTCTCCTCAACAAATTTTTAGAACAGGTGCAGGTTTAAAATTAGAAATTCTCTCCATTTTGGCATTTTGGACTGCAAAATTAGAGTTCTTTACCCAATAGATTGTTTTTTCTCAGTGTTTTTTTGTTATTGTTAATCATAGAATTCAGTTCTCTCTAATCTCTAACTAGTGCATATGTTGAGTATTCTGGACATAACTGATAGAATTAAAATTGTACAGGAATGAATCGTACACCATTCGAAAAATTCTGGACAATGTGACACCACTTATATCTACAAAAGATTTACATCTTGAGGAATATCTGGTTGGCATTGATTCTTCTGTTGAAGAGATATATAAAAAACTAAGCATGGAGTCAAATGATGTTCGTGCCATTGGGATATGCGGGATGGGAGGAATTGGAAAAACTACAACTGCTAAGGCTTTCTTCAATAAATATTTTAACAATTTTGATATCAGTTGCTTTATTGATGATGTAAAACAACAGTCACCAGGAGGTAGTTATCTACTTCCTTTACTTCAGCAACTCTCGGTTAAGCTTTTAGGAAGGACGGATTATAAGGTAACTGATGATGTTAAGAATGGAATAAGACAATTGAAGCAATTTCTTTGCACTAAGAAAGCTCTCATTGTTGTGGATGATTTGGACCAATCAAGCTATTCAGATGTGCTGGTAAGGGCTTGCAACTTGGTATCTGCCGGAAGTAGAATTATTTTTACAACAAGAGATGCAAACCTGGTAAATAAATTAAAGCAAGATATATCAGAAGTAGACATATACATGATGAGGGGATTAAAACAAGTTGATTCATTGGAGCTCTTTAGCTATCATGCCTTTCGAAAACTGACTCCACCAGAAAGTTTTGCAGAGCTCACATTAAGCTTTGTAACTTATACTGGAGGTCTTCCATTAGCTCTCAAGGTGTTGGGTTCATCTTTGCTCGGTAGGACTGATGCGTCATTTTGGAGAGCTAAACTTGTAAAGCTACAACAAAATGCGGATAAAGATATACAGAAAATCCTTCAAATGAGCTATGATGAATTAGATGATGAAACACAGAAGGAATTTTTCCCAGATATTGCATTTTTTTTGTCAGAAAGGACAGAGATGAGGCTGTTCATATATTTGAATCTTGTGGTTTCTTTCCAGAAGTTGGAATACCAGTTCTTGTGGAAAGATGTCTACTAACAGTTGACGAGAAAAACAGGTTTCAGATGCATAATCTGATCCAAGATATGGGAAAGGAAGTTATTCGTGAAGAATCAAAGCATGGGAACTGCAGGCGCTTGTACTTGTGTCAAGCAGATGCATGTTTGGCTTTGCAAAATCTAGAGGTACGGTAAAAATTTTGTGTATGAGTTGTGGTTGGTATCAATTTTTAAGAATGTGCTCGAAGGCTTGAGTATAAGGCTCTCTGCAGCTTGAATATGTTGGTGTCTAGTTAGATAATATTATGCTAACTTCAGAAAATATTAACTTATCTTTACTTTATATTTCTCTCTTCACTGTATATTTTTCTCTAATGATCAAATAAGGGAATACAAAAAATTGGACTCATCATAGACCTGACTATGCACACCAAAAGACATTTCAGTGCCGAAATACTAGAAAGAATGCCCAACTTGAGGTTACTTGAAATAATTGGTGCACTTGACATCAAGGGAAATTTCAAAAATTCATTTCATGAGTTAAGGTACATTCACTGGCATCATTGTCCCTGGATGCATTTACCTTCTAGTTTTCGTCCCCAAAAACTCGTCTCTCTTGACTTGCCATATAGCGAATTAAAGACATTGTGGATGGGCGTTACGGTATGAAGTTAACATAAATCCTCACTCAAGTTTGTGATACATCCATTGTTTTATTTGCCAACCAAGTCCATGGTATATGAATATATGTGTTATATATTTACATGCATAATATCTTTAGTAATTTCCTTTTTGTGTAAAAAAATAAAGAGCAGTGCTAGGGGTCCATATTATTTATGAGTAAATGACCAATAATAGATTGACAAATAATCATTTGGTAAATTTTTTGGGAACAGATTTGGGACCTCTGGCAGTTCTCAAATATAAAATCAACTCTTTTTGGGCAAATAATTAAAACAGAAAACAAGCATAAGAATATTTTTCATGCACGTTATAATACAAAGATAAAAAATTAACACGGCTTATGTTATGGTATATAATTACTTTTTTCAGATGTGTAGAATTATAATAGTAATGCAGTGTTGTGAATATATTTGCAACTCAGCTAACTCTGTATGTATGTTCAATTCAACCTGTAGCAAACTTGAAGACTATAAATCTCAGTTACTCAAGAAACCTGAAAATCATACCTGACTTGAGTAATTTAACATTAGTTGATAAGTTATTGTTTCGTGGCTGTGAAAGCCTCAGAGAAGTCCACCCATCAATTGGACAGTTGAGTAGTTTGAGTTACTTGGATTTAGGTAAATGCAGCCATTTGAAAGGATTCTCCGAGACAATTGGACAATCAACTAAACTGGGCCATTTTGATTTGGATGGGTGTGTGAGTCTGAAACGACTACCTCAGGCTATCAAACAATTGGCTAATATTGGAAGATTGAATTTGAAGTATTGCCTAAATCTGACACAATTGCCTGAGCAATTAGGAGATATGAAATGCTTAAAGATGCTTGATGCAAGTTGGACATCAATTGAGCAACTGCCAGATTCAATTGCTCAGTTGAAGGAATTGGTTGATTTAAGGTTGCACTACTGCAAGAAGCTTAGGAATTTACCTGAGCAAATTGGGAACATTAAAAGCTTAAAATTCTTTAATGCAAGTTATAGTGCAATTGAACACCTACCAGACACGTTCTCAGGCCTGGTCAATTTGGTCAGTTTGCATTTAGGGTATTGCAAAGACCTTACAAGTCTTCCAAATAGCTTGTGCAAGCTGAAGGTTCTTCGAGGACTGTATCTGAGTGGGAGCTCAAAGCTCAAGCAATTGCCTGAGCAGTTGGGAAAGATGCAATGCTTAGAACAGATTCGTGCATCTGGTACAGCAATTGAAGAATTACCAGATTCTATCGGATTACTGAGTAGGTTAGATGTATTGGATTTGGGATCCTGAAACAAGGTTAGAAATCTTCCCAGCAGCATATGGAATCTTACATCTCTTACTGTTGAAAAATGTGGGTAGAAGCCCCACATTGTCAAGTCATTTTGAGCCTAAGTTTGAATGCTTCTTGGGTGCGCGCGCGCAACAAGTTATGATTGGAGTATGTTCTTCTCCGAGAGAGCTTTCCAACGCATATTTAAGTATTCAAAATGATCAAGGAATGGATGAGATATGATTATCCAAAGTTGGTACCTTGAAAATGAAAATCTAGAAATGAGAACTTGAATCCCACATTGAATTGAAAAAGTGTTTTCCATAACTTTATATAGTAGAACACTTATGTAGTGTTTAAAATGTGTTAGTATGGTATTGCTTCACCACCCACGTGCTCGCAGGGGGTGCAAATTATGGGATTTCGAGGGCAAATTCGTGGCTTCGCAAGCTTTTGGGCAACCTGCGGACACGAATGCAGCAAAATTTGGGGCGAATAAATCCGGACCAGTTTTGCAAACATGCTGTCGAATTTTCACTGTGCCGTAGCTCAATATAATACTTCGAAATTGATTTTGACAACCGATCTCCTTTATTAATTAAATCACGAGTGATTCTGTTGCTTGCACACACAATCACTCATGATTTATTATTGTGTTTTTGGCAGATTGTTTCACAATCTTAAAGCTATTTTTATTTTTCTATCTGTGATTAACACATACGTGCTTTCTGTTTCGGTGACAGATTAATGACTGGCAATACTGTGAATATTAACGGAAACTCGGTGGTTGACTCCAACGCACAGACAGTGTTGTCTGATGGGGGTAACCAGTCAACACCAAGCACCAACGCACAGACAGTGTTGTCTGATGGGGGTAATATGGTTGTTGGACAAGGGCCGATAGGCCAAACACCTGCTGGGCACATAACTGTTGGGTAGTTTAGTGTTCCGTTTGGGCAGAACCAAGTTGGATATATACAACCAACGATGCAAAGGGTACAAACTGCGCCTATGATGCAAGGGGTGGCTACTCAGCATGTTATGCTCGCTGCACAACCTGTGCCCGCTGCACATCTTGAGAAACTTGAGAAGTTCAGTGGAACGAACTTCAAACGCTGGCAGCAGAAGATGCTGTTTTACCTGACCGCGCTGAATATGTCTCGCTTCTTAAAAGAGGAGACACCCATGCTCACTGCTGAGAGCGATATACAGACTGTATATGCTGCTGATGCATGGAAGCACTCTGACTATATTTGTCGGAATTATGTGCTTAATAGCTTGGCTGACACATTGTACAACGTGTATTGTACAAAGTCAACAGCAAAGGACTTATGGGAATCTCTTGAACATAAGTATAAAACCGAAGATGCTGGGGCTAAAAAGTGGATTGTTAGTCGTTTTCTTGATTATAAGATGACGGATTCCAAGACTGTGGTCAGTCAGGTGCAAGAGCTGCAGGTAATCATCCATGACATTCATGCTGAAGGAATGGTCGTAAGTGAGTCTTTCCAAGTTGTTGCGATGATTGAAAAACTGCCGTTTGGTTGGAAAGAATTCAAGAACTACTTGAAGCACAAGCGAAAGGAGATGTCTATGGAGGATCTGATTGTTAGACTTCGTATCGAGGAAGACAACATAGGGTCTTAGAAGAAATCCAAAATATTGTTAATTCTAACGCATCAGTTCATTGAGAATTACTGAATGTGGTAATACATTTATTACGTGTACTCATTAAAGAGTAAGAATCATGCTATATAGAGAAATTTAAACTCTATAGAATCGAGGTTGAAAACCAACTCAATTTGATAATTGAGATGATAAAGAATGACTCTTGTAGTGAATAATTGCTGAGTGAAATTTGTTCACAAAGTAGATGTATTCATAAAGGATACTACTGATTACTCGCATGGAGTATTTGTAGATTTGAATCACAATCTAGGGAAGATGTGAAAGCAAAATTGATTAATTCAGACTATCACTGAATATGAGAATTTTAGTCACCTAATGACTAATTATTCTAAAATAAGACACCATGAAAGGAAATAATAGAATTTCCTATGATTCTAGAATGTATTGAAACATTTTAGAAATACTAAAAGTGTGGGGGTATCTTGAAGAGAAAATTATTAAATTTGCTATGAATTCAGGAATGTAGTGAAACATTCTTAGAAATATTTATAATGTGGGGGTATCTTGAAGATGTTTTGATACTAATACTTGTAAAAATAAATGAAGATCCAAAACCAATTGAGATAATTTGGATTGTGTATAATATTATCTTCTGTATGAATCTAAATTATGAGATTCATAACTATGCAACTACGGGATCTATGAATGTTTATAGTTCCGTAAGTAATTCAAATGAGTTTATGAGTATTTGGATATATGTGAGGATGATGAACCCAACAAGAGGGGATACTTGGGGTATATAAATTATGTTCAGATTATTTGATGATTTGCTCAAAGATAAATCAAAATGTTTGGAAGAAACTATATGGTTATCTGATAATTCTTTGATAAAAGAATATATCAAGATGGAAATTGACTAAAATTGATTGGTCAATGAGTCAAACTTTCTAGTATGTGTACTAGAGAATGGTCTATAATATTGTATGAAAATTTGAACTCTCTATATAATCCTTTGTGAAGGAAATGGATGTAAAAGATATAGAAATGGTGGTTCTATATGTAGAATCATGTTTTAGAGTTATGGATTTTTATGCGAGAAAGATGCCATTAAGACCCAAATAAATTTTAATACGGGTTAAAGAAAGAGTACCTGGTTAGACTGGTAAATAGAGATTACAGTCAATGTGAAGACCTAGAATACTCTGAGATATATTCTCGTGTATGAGAATAAGGTTCATCGGGATGATACTTAAACTTTTGTAGTTCGAAATTGAAAAGTATATCAAATGAACATTGAGATAGTCTTTCTAAATAAAGATTTGAATGAGATAACCTAAGGGTTCCTTTACTAATACGAAAGTGGAAAGACTATGATTTGGTGAAAATTTTGTGAATCAAAATGAACACCAAGATAATGGCATTTAAAATTGACAATATTGTCAAAATTGATGGCTTCATATGATATGATAAGGTTACTAGTTTGAGGACGCTCAAATTGGATAACTACATGCATGAATATTACCAGTTTGGGGACGCTTAAACTTGGTAATGAGGATAAATTGAAATTGTTAATTTTTGGGACGCTAAAAATTGGTAATGACAATAACGATTTGAGGCCTCGGAAAAATGGTTGATAAAATGATTATCAAAATGTGAAATATGCCAAAGTTAAATTATGAACTGATAAAATTCAATCAATGGATTGAAAAGCGTGTTTGAGATATTTACACAATGAAAGACAAGGTCATTGTGGTTGCACATGATTGATCTAGATCATTACGAGAAGTAATGATGAGAAGATCATCTTTATCATGTTTGATGAGACTTGAAAGCTAAGAATTTCAGAAAGTCTCATAGTATGAAATTCATATGACAATGAATCAAATTTTGAAAAAATCAACTAAATGTCTTCTAATGTAATTAGAATCATGAGAATATGGATTTTGCCTGAATCCAAGAATGAAGGTAAAATGGTCTCTCAAAAGTAATTGAATGTTTGTTGTACCTTTGAAATTGTACAAATCAAACATGGACTACACAGTTGGTAAACTGAGTAGATGTACGAGTATAATGGCATTTAAAAGTGACTACAAGAAAATTAAGGTTATGTTACGTACTCGTGAACTGGGGCTGCATTGCAAGAGATATCTAATCGGACTATGTGGATATAGTACGAAAGTTAGATGTTTGACTTTAAGAACTTAAAAGTCATTAGTGAATATAATTCACACTAGTAAGGCAGCATGTCATGGAAATCCTAAAAGTTTAGTATAGCTCGATTCATGATAGAATACGAGTCTATTGCATACGATATATGCAAGAAAGAGGATAATTTGGTTGCCACTTTATAGAGGATATTCCTAAATGACAAGGAAATGTATCTTCAATATGCAATAATATTGTGTAATAAATGTGCAATTGAAAGATTACATTATGACTTATGCAATGGTAAGTCTCGTCTTTATGACGAAGACACAATACCATTAAGCAACTACTCTCGACGAGAATTATCAAGGTTGACTATGCGAAGTCAAATGATAATGTTATGGATCCACTAACCAGATGGTTAAAATGAGATATTGTTGTAAAATCATCTAGAGGGATGGGCCTTAGCCTATTGCTTAACGGCGTCATGGTGGACACCCAACATTGCTGACTAGAGGTCCCAAAAACTAGGTTCAATGGGCCAACTAAATCATGATGACCAAATCACTGCGGGGGTAACCTCAGGCCTATTCTTATGATGAGAAAACAGTGAGACCCGTATGGTACGAGGATAAANATGTGGGTAGAAGTCCCACATTGTCAAGTCATTTTGAGCCTAAGTTTGAATGCTTCTTGGGTGCGTGCGCGCAACAAGTTATGATTGGAGTATGTTCTTCTCCGAGAGAGCTTTCCAACGCATATTTAAGTATTCAAAATGATCAAGGAATGGATGAGATATGATTATCCAAAGTTAGTACCTTGAAAGTGGAAATCTAGAAATGAGAACTTGAATCCCACATTGAATTGGAAAAGTGTTTTCCATGACTTTATATAGTAGAACACTTATGTAGTGTTTAAAATGTGTTAGTATGGTATTACTCTATCACCCACGTGCGCGCAAGGGGGTGCAAATCATGGGATTTCGAGGGCAAATTCGTGGCTTCGCAAGCCTTTGGGCTTTCCGCGTGGGCGACCTGCGGACACGAATGCAGCAAAATTTGGGGAGAATAAATCCAGACCAGTTTTGCAAAGTTGCTGTCAGAGAAGCAAAGTTACTGTCAGACTCAAACTTGCTGTCGAAGAAGCAAAGTTATTGTCAGAATTGCTTAACTCATTTCAAAGTTGCTGTCGTACAAAGTTACTGTCAAGGAAGTCCTGACAGTATATGAAACTTGCTGTCGTGCTTGACTCAGTATACTCAAAGATGCTGTCGAATTTCCACTGACGTAGCTCAATATAATACTTCGTTATTTTGTTTTAATAATAAGTATTGTTATTAATTCGAAATTGATTTTGACAACCGATTTCCTTTATTAATTAACACGTGGTAATTTAGGAAATTGTGTAGCGCCCAAGTTTTCTCAGTCTATATATTCATCTCATTCAGTCTTAGGTAATCATGAGTCAATCTTCTGTCCTAAACCCTAAACACAGTCGTCCTCTTCCTGGTGATAGTTTTCTTGCTCTGTTCCAGCTCGCTGTTCCAGCTCGCTGAAGGTGTTGTTTTTCACGACATCATCGTGTTCTCTTTTTATCCTGGGAGGCTATCGACTCAAACAAACGGTGAGAGGCGAAATAGCTTTAAGGAGACAATTCCGCACTGAACTCGAGACATTCTCCGTTTCTTATACCTTCTCTTTAACAGTTTGTTTATAGTCATGCAGTATTCTGTTGCTTGCACACACAATCACTCGTGATTTATTATTGTGTTTTTGACAGATTATTTCACACTTATAAGATGAAATCTTTACCAAACAAACATGGATGCAATTAATTTGCCTGATATGGTGAAAGATATGAAGTTGACAACTCTAGAACTGAGTTGTAATATAAGTCTGTGTCTGCCTGTGATTTAAAGTCTTCCGACCTACAACAGCTTACACTGCAAGATTGTACAAGTTGTGATTTCTCCATTTCGGAATTCCCCGCGAATCTAACCTTTTTAATGATTAACTATGCAACAGTGGGGATGCTACCAGAATTATCGAGCTTGAAACATTTAAAAATTTTACAAATAGAGAGAGGCATCAACCTTCNTTGCAAATAGAGAGAGGCATCAACCTTAAATCAATTCCCCCACTCCCTCCTCATCTTGAAGAACTTGATTTATATGAATGCACAAGCCTACAAGATCTACCAGATCTGTCAATGTTGAAGGAATTGAAGCGTTTGATTTTTAGGCATTGCATCAATCTGAAATCAATAAGTTTGAAGCAGAGTTTTCTTCAGGTATGTTGGTGTTGATCTCTCTCTATAAAGACACAAACTCACACAGTCACACTTGAATAGATATATCCTTATGTTTTTTTATGTTACAGATAGGACAACATAATTTAGATAAATTTGAAGCTGATATACCAAACAGGGAGGTTGCGGAATGGTTCACCTACAAAAGCAGTGGGAATACATTATCTTTTACAATCCCATCAAATTCGGGAGATGACTTGTTTGGTGTCGGGCTGTGAATCGTTTATAAATGCAAATATGCTGATGGGAATTGTATATGCTTGGAAGTTGTTATTACTAATAAAACAAAGGATATCCCAGAGAAAAATTTACTTTATTTATCTCCTGATATGGTGGGTGAAGTACGGTCGAGGGTCCAATGCATAAGATATAACCAAATGAAAAGTGGAGATATAATTAAGGTTTCAGTTACAAGCTTTCTCAGATAATGATGATGGTTGGGGAGAAGCGAAGGTGAAGATGTATGGCGCTCATCTCATACACAGAACAATCTAGTTAAATTGAAGGTGAAGATGTGTGGCGCTTAGGGGTGTAAATGAGCTGAACCAAGCTGAACTTTAAAGTGTTTATGTTTAGCTCGTTTAGAATTTTTCGAAGCCGAACTCAAACTCAAACTATTTTTGAGCCAGATATTTTGTTGTTTGAATTCGGCACATTAGTGCAAAATGTTATTCATGAACATGTTCGCGAACAACTCATAAACACATTTTCACGAATAACTCATGAACACGTCTCATGAGATATTACTCACGAACAACTCATAACGGTAATGAACTTCCTTTCATGAACATCTTAGTTTTAAACTTATTCTCACAAAGAATTTACGAATATTTTATAATATAACAATTTTTAAACTTGCAATATAACATATATTATGATTCAGTTAACAATGATAAAAAATATATAAGTTTAATAAAACAAATAATAAACAAATTAGTGAATTAATTTGTAAACAAATATATATGCACAATTATTTATCGTAAATATTTATGAACATTTGTTTACAAAACATATTTACGAACTTATTTCGAACTTGTTAACGAACTTGTTCACCAACACTATAATCGAGCTTGTTCACGAACTTTCGAACCGAACTATGTTGTACTCAAATTCGGTTCATAGCTGAACCTAAAAATTGTGTTCGTGTTCAGCTCGTTTACGAATTGAATCGAACTTTTTTTGAACTGAATATCGAACTATTTACAGCCCATCGCTCATCTCATACACAGAACAATTTAGTCATTTAACGAAATGGAATGTACTAATAAATTCACTCACTTATTTTACCTTAAAAATGCCTAACTACTATTGTGTACTCATTTTTCCAAGCTTAAGCTAATTAATTGAGCTTAAATGCTTATATTGTTTTGTTAGTGTCTTTAGAAATCGAAATTCATACTATTGTATATGCACATGCATTGAACTCGAGGTAAGTCCCGTGTGTACAATGCCACAGAC
Organism: Oenanthe javanica; assembly: GCA_008931105.1. NCBI lineage: Eukaryota > Viridiplantae > Streptophyta > Magnoliopsida > Apiales > Apiaceae > Oenanthe > Oenanthe javanica. The sequence continues at coordinate 25,957 of QRFB01002586.1, read as the reverse complement.
TAAGGTATTGTCACACATTATTTTATGTTCTACGTACTAAGCCGAGGTCTTTACAGAAACAACATGTAGGGACAGAGTCTGCGTAGACCCCGTTCTAAACGGGATATAATGGGTATATTTAGTTTGGTTTGGTATATGCATGTTCAATTCTCAATATTTAACAACTTAAAATCAGTTAAACCAAAGGCCCCGATCAAAATCAATGAAAAAAGTGTTTATTAAAATTTATTCTTTTTTACCATATATTATAGTGGTGGGTAAAGTACAGTCAAGGGTAGAATGCACAAGGAGAGAGGACATCTCATGTTATGTTTAGTTGGAGGGATTGAAATGGAATGGAATGAAATGAATAAAAAGAGAAGAAAATAATTGAGGTAGAATGAGAGATTTGAAAAAAGATTAGTGAATGCAAAATTTCTATGATCAGAATTGACAAGAAAATGAGTAAAAAAGACAATGAAGCATTCCATCTCAAAACAGAGGGTTTGAGTTTTAGTCTACGTTAATAGGAATGGAATGGGGAAAAATAAAATTTTTGAAAATTCACCCAATATTAGTTCAAATCTCATTTCATTCCATTCCAATTTTCCCAACCAAACACAACATCAATGGAAAGTGGTGATAGAATTAAGATTTCATTTCAAAGGCTTTTTTATTAAGATTCAGAAGTTTATGGTGAATTGAAGGTGAAAATGTGCTGGGCTCATGTTATACCAAAAATACCCTCCCCTCCCTATTGATTCTATGGCTAATTTGTTGAGCTCAAATGATTAGATTGTTTTAAAGCATAGGTAAATTTCAGTATAAAATTCCGTGATTTGCGAAGGTTTTGACTATGTATAAGCCCTTACCACTTGAGATATCTCATCGCGCTCAAGTTGTCAGCTTAAGCTGTAATAAGTTGTCAGTTTATTACAATATATTTTAATAACTTATGACACAGTCAAACGGACCCTGTCAGTATTATGAATTTAATTCTTTGTAGCTAATATTTTAAACTTTCCTTCCCTAAACTTTTTATAAACGATATTCTGTCAATATAAGAACCTGTAAAACTTAAGAGGTAATTTGTCAATAAAAGGTGTATCTTACATTATCACTCTGATTTCCATCCTCTCTTTCTATTTAGTAACACTATATAAACTTGTCCCAAAAAAAAGTATCGCTCGCTAACAACTATACGTATTTTAAAATTTGCATCACTTCCATTTGTGACAAGCATAGCAGGAACTAGGAAGAGAGGAGAAGTAATCGGAACATAAAAATATTCCATCTATTTCAACTATCTATTTATATTTCGATATCGCAAATGGGTCGAATGGATATATAATCTAGACTTAATGATGAAGTATTTTGGGCCAAGAAGGTTGTCACTTGTCACTAGTGACGGAGCCATAAAGATTTTTTAAGGGGGCCGCATATATATGTAATCGAAAATTAAAAAATATCATATTTAAATTTTTATACCAATATTAATTGGAAAGTCTATTATTATAGATTAAATTATAAATAGTACATAATAATAATACTAATTGATTGCAGTAAAAAATAGAGATAAGAGAAGTAGAAATACAATAAATGAACTAAATATTTGTCCCGTTTGATGTTGTTTAAAATAAAAAATAAGTTAGTTATTTCTAAAAATATATATGTATTTAGATACTTTTGTAAAAAATAAGTATTTGTTTTAGAAATTGAAGGTTAAATTTTATTTTAAAAAAATAAGTACTTATTTCTAGAAAAAATATACATTTACATACTTATTTTTAAAAAATAAAACTTCCAAATTATATACATAAAAAGAAAAACAACTTAATATATATATATATATGAACAAAAAATATCAAAAAGCTAGGAGGGGCCAGGGACCCTGCCTCCGTCTCTGCTTGTCACAACTTAGGCCATTCACTGTCCTAGTAGAACCTCGATAAATGAATGTTCGATAAATGAATAAATTTCTTCAGTCCTAATTTGGGCAAATGGGTTTAATGAATAATCTCGCTAAATGCATAAACGAATAAATAAAAATATAATCTTTATAGACCCTATGTAAATATAAATGAATAATCACTATATTTTAAATAATATATTTTTATTTATATAAATATATAAATATATTTCTTCCAATACTAATTTTCAAACATATTAATAAATCATATATTTTCGAAAAATATCTCTAAAATTGATTGTTTCTTCCCTCCATCAAAATGAGGTGTTAGCCAAAAATAACAAATTTTTAAAAGTGTTGGCCAAAAATAACGATTGAGATACGCATTTTAGAAATGAGTGTTTCATTTATATATGATACACATTTTCTAGTTGGGTGTTTAAATTTTTTTTCCAAATACATAGAATACGCCTTTCAGAAAAGTGCATCCCAACAAAAATATAAAAAATACTACTTCCCCAAATGCGTATAACAGATACGCATTTTCTATTAGTGTGTTCAAATAGGTATAATTGGCCATCTTTTCAAAAAGTGTCAATTTTGTACACCTCCCTTGAAAACCTGGTTATTTTTGTCATTATTTCATCAAAATGTATTTTATCCTTAATTTTGTGTAATACATAATACTATACACTTTATCTATTCGATGCATGCATGTAAAGTACAACTAATCTAGTATTTAAAAAAAAATGTAATTAAAATTTATATAAAAATTATAACCACAGTGAATTCTATGTACATTTGAATATAATATATATATAATAATATAATTAAAAAAATCTAAAAATATTATCTAAATGATTTTAATATTCATTTATCGATAAATAAATATTATATTCATTTATCGATAAATAAATAATCTCGTTAATTGAATATATATTTTTAAGTCCCAAGTATATTCATTTATCGAGGTTCTCCGGTAGTTGAACCCCACTTATCATAGAACAACACGGCATATACTCACCTAATGCTCTAGAGTAAGCTAGCTAAGAAACTAGGCAGGACCGGCCCTGAGTTTTGGGATGCCTCATGCCAACTCAAAAAATTCGCCCCCCATTATAGAATACTCATAACTAAATTAGGGAAACTTCATTCTCATAACTTAAATTATTCTTCTCACATTTTTATTAGCAAACTCATTAATCAAACCTTTAAAATTAAAATTTGCTAGCATATCCGATTCATTCAACCGTTCTTGCGACATACTAGAACGAAAATACAACTTAATTAACTTCAATTTTAGAAAAATCTGTTCTACATAAGCCCACTGTAACAGAATAGTTAATAATATCCTATAAACAATTGTTTAGTTGGATAACAACTTTACATACTCTTCGAAAAGTTCAACATATTAATCATCTTTTTTACTTCTATATGTAAGCATTCTTTTATAATTCTTAACTCAAGAAACAACGCATTCCCATCAATATCAAAAACAAAATCATGCTTTAAAAATTCTTCAAGATTCATGCAATAAGCCTTCCAATTACCATCACTTGTGCACTTCAGATTTGTCTAATTAATTAGAAACCCAAAAGTTTCCTCATATGTTTGAAATTGTTCAAACCTAGATTGAAGTGATGTATCAACATAGAATGAAATTGTTCATAAATAAATAAAGAACAAACATTTTGCATTGAATGAGTATGTTTTGTATTTGTGAGATCGTCAATATTGTAAGGATTGAATGACTAAAACTTGAATGTTCTTTCCTCCCTTTGTATATATTATATTAGGAATTTGGGTATTAGAACAGAATATGACATTTAATTTATAGTTGTATAGGCCCAATTAAATATGCCCCTTTTTATATTTGCTAGTTAAAATATGTCTATTTTGTTTTTTTAATCAATTATGTTGATTTTTAACTTGAAATAACTAGTTTAATTGTTAAAAGAAAATTTCAAATTATAACTTAAATATATATATATATATATATATATATTTAAATTTTTGCCCTTGATAATGGATGCCCCACTTGTATAACCAATTAAATTTTTTTGAAATTTTTTTCCCAATCTATACCTTAAATATTTTTCAAAAAATAAATTCCCCCTAAACATAGATGCCCCATGCGATAACTTGTATCACTTGCCCTCAGGGCTGACCCTGAAACTAGGGTCCATTATGTTTTTTTTTCATTTTCCTTTTAGTTTATTGCTTGCATTTGATTTAATTTCCCTGAGCACATTGCTCATTTGATTCTCTATGTGCATTTCAATTCTAGTTTATCATGTCCACGTAAATAATTTCACATTGCTTTTGAATGTAAATTTTCCAAGTTATTTCATTGTTGATTATACTTCTCTCATAGACATATTTGTCATCGTTCTCTCAGAGAACTATGCTTTTGTTGGGTTCCGAGGCATAAAACGCAGCGGATAAACGTAAATATAACGAAAAATTTCGGAACCCTAACGCAGGATCATGTATAAGATTGGACGGATTATGGTGATAATCGAATCATACCTATTACGATCTTGAATGTCACGAACTCAACGGAGATCCTTGCTATCACGACTTGTGTCTTCCTCTCGAAAACACCTCTATGGTATCCACACGAGCACCTTCAAGAGCGTCTCACGATCTTGATTACGGAGTGGATGTACTAGCAAACCTTTGATAATTCGAATTGTCTTCCTGCCTCTTTGCTGCCTCTTCTAGGGTTTTTCTATCAAAA
>QRFB01002586.1:0-20873 GCA_008931105.1 Oenanthe javanica | reverse complement strand
TTGACTTTAGTATCCCCATACTTATAACCAATGAGATGTGGTTATCTGTCAAACAACATACTAGTCTATTTATGTATTATTATTGTCCTATAATAATAATACTCGACTAGGGACATTTAAGAATATGATATATTATATAATCTCAAGTTCAAGTCATGTACTAAACTATACAATGTGTATCATGATTCTAAGGACATTTATTATGCTAACAAATATATCGCAGTAATTAAAGTCATAATAAATATGTTTATTGAATAATCAATTGACATAAAGGTTTATCAAAATAAACATTGTATTGCCTCTAGGGCACCTACACCAACAGCTTTTTCAAGATGGTGGCTTGATGAGCTTGTACACAGTTCCTTACTTGTAAAAGAACAAATGATAGGTGGCGATTCCTGTATTTTGCAAAAGAAAGTTTTGGGGAAGGTCCGGAAAGTCAAAAGAAGAATCACTCCGTTAATATTATAGAAAAGTGGAAACTTGCTCTTGCTGAAATTGCTGAGCTATCAGGAATTCAGTATACCATCTCAAAGAGGAAACAATTAAGTATGTCTCACTCCCTCCGTTTGAAACAGAGCCTTATTTTTAATAACTTAATTTTCATAGCTTCTTTCTCCAGTTTCTGCCTCCCTGGCCACTTTTTCATCGTTGTTGTCGGCTGTTACAGTGGTATGCGGTTTTCGGCCTCCTTTCTGACCAATCACTTCATACTCTATCTGATTTCATCCCTAATCCCATCTTTTATCATCATATCAATCACCCAATTCATTCTCAACTAAAAATTAAAATCCAATTTCCTGTTTTCCTACTTGTCGAGGTATTTATTATAGAGAAACATTGAGATTCATTGACAAAGTGCAGAAACTTGAGACTCATTGTTGAAAAATGAATAAGGAAAGCTTCATGTTTCAAGGCTGATTCGGTGGTGACTCACTGAATCTCATTGAGTTTGACAAGCCATCTCAAACGAGATACATGTTTTGGTTTGTATTGCTTATTATTGTAGTCTTTTGTGTTAATTTGGATTTGTATACTGTGTGTATGATCATCACAGTCAAGGTGCACTTTCTTGAACCTTCAAATATTACATTGATTAATTGTGTTTTTAGTTGTTAAATGAATTGATTTGTTGAAATTTGGTTCATGATATACTTTTTTGTATAATGATATTTGATCTCATCTCTGAAGCTACTTGTCTGTTGTTTACCTAGTATGTGAGTACCTAATCAGTGCTTGGATATGACTTTTTACTACATGGTTAGTTGTTGCTTCTCTTTGTTAGACTTATGTTAATTGGTTCTCATGCTTTGATATGTTAGTTATCAAGATTAATGAGTTAAATTATCAGTTAAGAATTGTCTTATTTGATGGTATTTTCTTGGTCGATAATAATATGTTTAATTTGTATTGTTAACCTGCTTATATCTATTATACTTTTCATTTAGGTGCTGATTGTTATTGTTTTATGTAGGTTGAGAAATTTTAAGTTTAAATTGATTTTTGTACCATGAATTAAAAATTTGTTAGTTGTCATGTACGATGACTTGTTTGGTACCTTAAATGGTAGTTTCGTGCCATGATTGATGGCTAATATGTACCATTTGTGGAGTTATTTTTTAATAATTTAAATTCATAATTAAGATTTTAATGTGATTAATAATGATTAACGTGACATATTTTATTCCTTACTTTATAAATAAGTTCGTTAATTTTTAGCTTTGGTTTAATTAGTATTTAATATAATATTTTGTCAAAATAATTATTAATTAACCTAGGTTTCTTTTACATTTGATTAATAAGAAATAAAGAAGTGTTATCGACTCTTCAATTTACTAATTTCTTTTATTTTGGGTAAATTTGTATTAATTTGTGCTAATGTGTGAAGATATAGTATTAAAATATAATATTAATCTTTAATTATACATTTTTAAGTTACATATATATTTTTTATTTAGGTATTATTTAAGTTTATATAATTTGATTTTAAAGTCTTTAATATTTTATTTAAATTAGTGTCTGATCAAAGGATATCCCTTTGGTTAGAATTTATTTTGGTACTTATGTATGATATATTTTTATATTTTTATAACATATTATTATTATATATTATATATAATAATAAACTTAAATACTTCATTTTTGTATTTATGAATTTATATTATATTATTTGTTTATTTATTTTCAGGATACTTGGATGAGATATTCGATATGGCTGTTTTCTTCTCAGACATTAAATATCTATTATCTAAATTTTCCCGGTCGTCTTTGCATGTCCGACGGTTAGATAATAACTTTTTTGAATAAAAGGAACTCCTTACTTCGGCTATTATATTTCAATACAATTCATGTGATCTAGTATCTCTTGTAAAAATAAAAAGTATGTCCCTTTTATTTGTTGTTTACTAATTTATCTTGGTTATGCATATTTCAATTTCAAGAATCTATGTGACATGTATACAACACTAAAAATATGCACACTACGAAATCAATGCGCTACCATAGTTATCCGACTGTAAAGTAGTACTGAAATGTCAGAGGAGTGGCGTGTATATATGTATTATATAAAATTTTAATTTTTTATTTTTGAACTAGAAAAAATAGAAAATTTAAACCCACTTAAAAAAAGACATAAATTTATAAAAAATTGATTGAAATTTTTAATGAAAAAATTAAGTAAAATTGATAAATATAATAAATAAAGTAAAATTTAAAAATAAAATAGATTTGAAACAAAACTAAACATACTATAATATTAAATCAATCATATTAATTTAAAACAAACACTACTTTTACAAAATAATACTCCCTCCGTCCCAACCAATTCTTTACACTTTCCTTTTTGGGACGTCCCACCCAATTCTTTACATTACTAAAAATAGTAACTTTTAACAATAAATATATTATTACATCCACTACTTCACTCCACTTTTTCAACACTTTACACTATTACACCCACTATTTCATTTATTTTAACAATAAAATCACTATTACACCCACTATCCTTGGTCTCCGTGCCCGGACCAAATGTAAACATTTGGCCGGGACGGAGGGAGTACTCCACTATACCAGAACCCGACAATAGTTTCTGAGTAACACTCATTACTCACGTTCTTTAAATTTCATAACCTTTTTATTTACCTTCCGGTTCAAAACATGCTTTAAAAAAAGGATTTTGAATGTAACTCAAAATCAAATCAATAGTAATACTTACAATATTACTATATTAGAGATCCCGACTTTAAAATATATCATCCTAATATTAGAGATTATGAGAAGAATATATTTATAAAAAATATTAACTATTGAATGAAAGTTTTATTACATATATTAAAAGAATCGTATTCGATGATGTTGCCAATAAAATAATCATGCAAACGTTTTCAAAATTTCAAAAAATGTTGAGTATAGTTACAAATTTTGTAAGAGTAATTTTAGAATGACAATATTTTGCATTTTTATATTTTTTTTATTTATTATACCTTTTTATGATTTTATTTTTGACCCTCTAACTAAGTTTTCTGGCTACGCCCGTGTCCTTACCATCACTCTTATGTCCATCATTTCCCATTCTCTTAAATTGCCTAAACTGCTCAAATAAAAGGTAAGTAAACAAGTACGAATACTGTATTAATTATATTTGTAATTCCTTCTTTTAACGAGTTTACTTTTGTTGTTATTTAATTTAGTAATTCTATTTTAATCTAAAATATTCGTTGTTTCATCGGATGTCAAAAAAGGTATATGACTATATGTGTGTGTGAGTGTGCTAACTTTCTGTCATCACATATCAGTGTTGTTTTTGTTAATGAAATAAAGTCCCTGATTAGGGTTTGTATCTTATTCACAATATATTATATGGTCGCGTTTACAATTATAGAAAGCTTAACAAGTATCATTTACAAATAAGGAAACTATCACTAATAAGTATATTTCTCTATTTATGTATCTATTAACACATCCGCAGTCAAAACGGAAGAAGGACGAACGTTGAGACTAGAGCGAAACTCTAGAAATAGGACGGAAGGCAGGCCCCTGGTAAAAATATCAGCATATTGAGAGCTTGAGGGAACATGAAAAACTCGTACGTGACAGAGAACGACCTTTTCACGAATAAAATGGATATCAATTTCAATGTGTTTAGTACGTTGATGTTGGACATGATTGGAAGAAAGATACACAATACTGATATTGTCACAGAAAATAATAGTAGCTTTACGGAGTGGACAATGAAGTTCAAGAAGCAGATTTCGAAGCCACGAAGTTTCAGTAACTACATTGGCAACCCCATGATACTCAGCTTCGGCACTAGAGCGTGAAAGAGTGGGTTGACGCTTAGCAGACCAGGAAAGCAGATTATCTCTTAAAAACACAATACCCAGACATGGAGCAACGTGTATCTGGACACCCACCCCAATCGGCATCAGAATATGCAATCAAACTAGTAAAGGGGGATGCACGAAGATGTAAACCATACTCAAGTGTCACACTAGCATACCGCAGAATGCGTTTCATAGCCGTGAGATGAGACTCACGTGGATCATGCATAAACAAAATTAAACAGATTTCATATACAACGTAGCTTATATCCGGATGAGTAAAGGTTAAATATTGAAGTGCCCCTACCAAGCTACAATATAAAGCCGGATCCAACACTTTAGACCCATCAGATGCACTTAATTTGGCTTTTGTGTCAACAGGGGTAATAACAGGCTTGCATGAGCTCATATTTGCTCTGGCAAGAATTTCCTGAGCATATTTTTGTTGGGAGAGAAACATGGCATCAAAAGAACGATGAACAGAAATAACTCAAAAGCCCAAGATTCGTCATAGTAAACTCATTACTTAGAGCAGAAATAATATGATGAATGAAAGCAGTAGTAGATGCAGTAAGTACAATATCATCCACATAAACAAGAAGATATGCAATATCACCCTCGTGATTGTATATAAAAAAGAAGAATCATTCTTACTACAGGTGAAACCCATCTGGATAAAAAATCTCGCAAACCTGTGATGCCAAGTTCGTGGAAACTGCCTTAGACCGTAAATTGACTTGCGTAAGAGACAAACACAGTGCAGGAGGGATAAATTATCAAAACCAGGGGGTTGGTGCACATACACTCTCTCCTTAAAGTCCACATGAAGGAATGCATTCTTGACATCAAGCTGGTGAATGGGCCAAGAATAAGAAAGAGCCAAACTAAGCACTGTCGATCCGAATGGTGGTAGGTTTCACCACATGATTAAATGTCTCGTCAAAATCTACCCCTACTTGTTGATTTCGACCATTGGCCACCAAACGAGCTTTATATCGCTATAAAGAACCATCTGAATTATATTTGTGCTTGAATAACCACATACAACGAACAAAATTAGCATCCAGGGGGCGTGGAACGAGATCCCATGTACCATTTTTAATCAAGGCCCTATACTCTTCATTCATAGCCTCTTTCTAGTGTGGATCCTGTAGAGCACTAATATGAGACTTGGGAAATGGGGAGATATGGCAAGTGTGGGCTGCAAGGTTAAGTGGTACTTTAGTTTTATGAATGCCATATTGAGAGCGAGTGGTCATTGAGTGGCGAATAAGCGGAGGCGGGGGCGGAGAGGGAGGGGGAGGTGGTGGGCTACTGGTGGGGACTGTATGACGAGTATATACGGCACCGTATCGATTATGTGGAATGGGGAATTTTGTGACTAGTGACTAGATGTTCCCATTGGTGTTTGTGAGACAACATGTTGAGACTGAGATGAGGGAAAGGCTATTAAGCATTCTAGAATTAAAGGGTGCAATGGTACATTCAAAAGGAAGTCATATGAGGATGGAGAGGAAGATTGTAGGTTTGATAAGGGAAAAACCGTTTCATCAAAACTTACACGATGGGATATAATAACTTTTTTTGCTGATACATCAAAGGAAGCATAATCACGATGTTTAGGAGGAAAACCAAGAAAGATGCAAGATGTAGATCTAGGTGAAAGTTTGTGTTTCATGGTGGCACTCAAGTTTGAAAAACACAAACACCCAAAGACTCGTAGGTGATCATATGTGGGAAAACGATGATAAAGGACATGTGTGGAAGTACTGAAACCTAATGTCGATGTAGGGAGGATGTTGTGGATGTATGTATACATAAGAAGAGTTTCGACCCAATATGATGGAGGCATGAAGGCATGAACGAGTTATATCATTCAGAGTACGAATCATTCGTTCGGCTTGTCATTTTGGGAAGAAATGTTTGGGCAAGAGAATCTGATTTGCATCCCATGAGTTTCACAAAATTTGTGAAATAGAGTATTCTCAAATTCTCGACCCATGTCACATTGGAAGACATATATTTCTTTTTCAAATTGGGTTTTAATCATAGTGTGAAATTGAAGAAATGTAGAATACACATCAGATTTGTATTTTAGCGGATACACACAAACATAATGTGTAAAGTCATCAACAAGAACTAAATAATAATGATAGCCTTGGCCACTCAACACATGAGAAGTCCACAAATCAGTATGAATAATATCAAAAGCAAAAAAAAAACAGAATGAGACGTATGAAAAGGCAAACGTTTATATTTAGCAATTTCACAAAAAGAACGAAGGTTGGAGTTAGTCTCCTTATTACATGAGATTAAATTATTTTTTGGGTTAAGGAGCGAAAAAACCCTTGTGGTTTAGGCGTAGGAGCAGATAAACCCCTATGGTTTAATAAGGCTCAAATAAGCCCTTCAAATTAAAACTAAAAGTTCAATATAACCCATCTAGTTAGTTTTTCTTAACTATAGTTAGAAATATTATTAAATATCTAATTACATTAATATAAATATATATACATACATATATATATATATTATATTATTAACTTTTTGTTAATAACATTATTATTTATAAATTAATATGTTTTTTATATAATTGATTTTTATTAAATAATTCTATAAAATAATAAATAATTTGTTAACTTATATTAATGTATGTATATACTTTTTTTTAATTACTTAACCATTAATTTTTAACCTTTAAACATTTACACATTAGTTTGTATTTTATTTTTAAATTCTACTTATTCGACAAATATTTATATTTTTTTAATAATTAACTAAATATGAGTGACATTTTAATATTAAATTATAATACATACAAACACACACACACACACACACACACTTACTTACATATATATATATATATAGATATTTATAGACAAATATGCACAATTTCTTATATTTCGTATAATGTACGAATTTGTTTTTAATATTTATTATTTTTACTTTAATATTGTATTTATATGTTTAGAATTTATTTTTATTTTTATATCTATGATTTTAATTTATTTATAATCTTGTGTAGAAATACTTTTATATAATTTTTCACATATTTTATATGTGTTTGTGTTTAAAAGAGATAAAATTTATATATTTTATTTAAAGATAAGTTTTAATTAGAATATAATTTTTTTGATATACTTTTTCGTGTAACAATATTGTTATGATATACATGAATATTAACGTCGTAATATTAAAATTAGAATATTTTGATATATTTTTAAAATATTAATGTCACAATATACATGAATATAGTAATTTTTTAATCATAGTTAAGAAAAATTAACTAGAGGGGCTATATTGAACCATTAGTTTTAATTTGAAGGACTTATTTGAGCCTTATTAAACCACAGGGGCTTGTCGCTCTTACGCCTAAATCACAAGGATTTTTTCACTCCTTATCCCTTATTTTTTTGAAGAAAGGTAAACACATGATCTACTGGATATCCAAGACAATGATGTCATAGCTGAGAAGAAATGACAGCAAGAGAAACTAGTGAAGATAAGCTAGACTTGGTGACTGGATAGAGATCCCCTCTACTATTACATCTCATGACTTGGCCCCCGTTCGAAGATCCTTCACCGAAAAACCAAAAGGGTCAAACTCGACAGAAACATTATTATCTTTCGTGAATTTACGAACTGGCACAAGATTTTTTATTATGTGAGGAGTAACAAGGACGTTAGACAATGTGAGGTTTGGGGTTAGTTGTGCTATGCCAGAACCTTGGACTGGAATAGGGGAACCATTGCCAACTAAAACATGAGAGGCAGTGCTTGAATTAGACAATGTTTGTAGCTTACCGGGGTTTGCATCCATGTGAAACGAAGCACCGGTATCCATGTACCAGGACTCTTCGGGATGTTGGAAGCTCATAGAGGAGAAAGCCTGCTGAATATCTGCCGGTGTTGTGTCTACCGAATATTCTTGCGCAGGAGGAGCAGGTGCAGGTGGACGAGGTATTAAACCTAATATGCCCGAGTTATTGTAGGGCCTAGGGGGTGGTCAATAATATTGATAAGGGCTGACCCAACCAGGAGGTGGCCGGGGAGAATATGCTTTAGTTGGAGGAACACTTCCAGGTGGTTGTTGTTGACCACCACGGCTATTCCGGTTGTTGCGCCGCTTGTTATTATTTCGCTCCCCTGTGCTGTTTTGTCCTCCATTTTTATTATTGGCTTGTGATGAAGGTTGGGTAGTAAGGGCATCAGAGGGTGTTTCTGAAGCTGCTACAAACACGGAGGACCCTGATGAGCGATTACGGCGCATCTCCCCATGCACAAGCATGCTTCTAGCAGTCAAAAAATCAGGAAGAGGGTTCATGTGACTAATTATGCTCCCAACACTATCAAATGTCGGGGTTAAACCGTTGATTAACTGTAGAACCAATCGTTGGTCACTCACGGTTTCATCAACATCTTTAAGTTGATCTACAAGTGACTTAAGTTGCTGACAATATGTCCTAAAATTAGGATGACTCTCAAGAGTAGTGTGATTGAATTGATTTTCAAGGTCTGCAGCCCGAGAACTCTTATTATCATGAAAGAGATTTTTTACACGAAGCCATGCATCATGAGCAGTAGATCCAAGTTGAATGATGGTGAGTAACAGGTCTTCAGAGATTGTTCCATATATCCAAGAGAGAACAACGGCATCTAGTTGTTTTAATTTGGCATCAGACACCTCAGTATCACGGGGAGACGTCTTGGGATTGTCAATATGATCCATGACATTGTGGACACGAGCCGCGACTTGAAATAACTCCGCGCCCATGTGTGATATTGGACTCTTTGGAGATCAAGAGTCAGGGGAACTAGATTCTTAATATTATGCACTATTTATGCAGGATGAAGGGATGGTTTCTCAGCCATAGAGAGTATAATATACAGCGGAAGAGAAGAGAAAAGAAAAAAAGAAAGAGAGAAGGTTTTAGGATAGAGGATCAGAATGTCAGAGGACGGCTGCTCTGTATACCATGCTAATGGAATAAAGTCCCTTATTAGGGTTTGTATCTCATTCACAATATATTATGTGGTCGCGTTTATAATTATAGAAAGCCTAACAACTATCATTTACTAATAAGGAAACTGTCACTAATAAGTATATTTCTCTATTTATTTATCTATTAACAATTTTGTCTTTCAACTTGCAAAAGAGTAAAATAGAACTAGATATGTTTTTTATAATTCTACAACCTAAACAGGGTTTACATCAACATAGCCGGCGGGGCTTCCACCAAATCCTTTAATTTGCTTTGTTTGTTTTTATTTCCTTCAATAATCTTCCTTTTTAGGGAAAGATTTCTACCCATTTAGTTTGTTTGGTTTGTTTTTTAGATATAAATCATTGTAGTTTCGGGTTTTCTTTCGTCTTCGATTCAAGCAGAGCTTATTGGATTTGAGAGTGGACCGATTATCTCTTATTGTGGTTTCGTTTTTCAGATCTAAGTTTTTTATTTAGAATTTCAGTTTATTTGCTCTCCTGGGTGAGAGGATGTTTGTTCTCTACTTTATTGTAAGTGTTGGTTCTGATTTAGTGATGAAAGTTTATATTAGATTGCATTTATGGTCGATAATTCAAATGGGTTGCGGTGAAGCGGGTACATGTAAATATATCATCTTCAACATATTGTTTGATTGTGTCCGCGTGAAGACTGACGATTTGATCTATTTTATGTTTGTTTGACTCGATCATTTTTGTAGATGCAGTATATTATTGAATTAAATCCATTTTTCTTATAAAAAAAGAAGAACTAGATATGTTTTTTTTATTATCTTCAACTTGCTGCATATGTCTTCCTCACAGATATTATTTACGTGGACGAGTATTGATTTGGGCAAATTCAACGAATTAGCCAAGGACAGTATTACCACATACAAGTGGGTCAGACCTTAATGAGGTTTCACATGAATTTTCTGTGGTAGCAGTTGGTGAACAAAATAAATATAAAAGCTTGCACCGCTAATTATTAAACTATCAAAGCTCTGCACATTAATCATTTGTTCAATTTCAGCTTATAATCATTGTTTCTCTTCCATGGCTACTGCAAGTAATCAGTTAACTGTCCCTTATCCTTCTTCCTCTTCTTCTTCATCTACAACTAGTTGGGATGTTTTCTTGAGCTTTTTTGGTAAGGACACTCGTAGCAACTTTATTTCACATCTTTATTCTGCTCTGGTTCGAGATAGAATTTTAACTTATATGGATGATCCTGAACTCGAGAAAGGAGAAGAAATCTCATCCGGACTACTTAATGCAATCCGCGCTTCGAAGATATGTGTGTTGTTCTCTCAAAGAATTATGCTTATTCAAGATGGTGCCTTGATGAGCTCATAGAGATCCTTACATGCAACAGAACAAGTGGGCGTGTGGTTATTCCAGTGTTTTACTATGTTGATCCATCAGATTTACGGCACCTGAAAGGGAGTTATGGGGAAGCTCTGGATGTTCACAAGAAACGTTACTCTGTTGATATTATAGAAAAGTGGAAATCTGCTCTTACTGAAGTCGCAGAGCTATCAGGATACCATCTCAAAATAGATGCAGATGAGTATGTTCCCTTTATTTCTTGTTTTATTAATTTATTATTGTTGTTATGCTTCTTGTAGTTGTCCACGAGATTTGATATTGAGTTACATCACCAACTAATTAATCCTCAACAAATCCTTAGAACATCGGCTGCAGGTTTAAAATTAGAAATTCTCTCCATTTTGGAATATACTAAAATATAAGTTCTTAATCCAATAAATTGTTGTTTCTCCATGCTTTTTTGTTGTTGTTAATCATAGGTTTCAGTTCTCTTTAATTTCTTGGAGATGTGAATGTTGGGTCATATAACTTGTGCATATGTTGAGTATTGTACAATAGACACAGACATAACTGATACAATTAAAATTAACAGGAATGAATCGCACACCGTTCATAAAATTGTGCACAATGTGAAACCACTTATATCTACAAAAGTTTTACATCTTGAGGAATACCTGGTTGGCATTGATTCTTTTGTTGAAGAGATATATGATAAACTAAGCATGGGGTCAAATGATGTCCGGGCCCTCGGGATATGCGGGATGGGAGGTATTGGAAAAACCACAACTGCAAAAGCTTTCTACAATAAATATTTTAGCAATTTTGATATCAGTTGCTTTGTTGATGGTGTCAAACAACATTCACACGGAGGTAGTTATCTACTTCCTTTACTTCAGCAACTCTCGGTTAAGCTTTTCGGAAGGATGGATTATAAGGTAACTGATGTTAAAAGTGGAATAAGACGATTGAAGCAATTTCTTTGCACTAAGAAAGCTCTCATTGTTGTGGATGATTTGGACCAATCAAGCTATTCAGATGTCCTAGTAAGGGTTTGCAACTTGTTTTCTGCCGGAAGTAGAATTATTTTTACAACAAGAGATGCAAACCTGGTAAATCAATTAAAGGAAGATATATCAGAAGCAGGCATATACATGATGAGGGAATTAAAACAAGTTGATTCACTCGAGCTCTTCAGCTATCATGCCTTCCGAAAACTGACGCCACCTGAAAGTTTTACGGAGCTCACATTAAGCTTTGTAACTTATGCCGGAGGTCTTCCATTAGCTCTCAAGGTGTTGGGTTCATCTTTACTCAGTAGGACTCATGTGTCATTTTGGAAAGATAAACTTGTAAAGGTTCAAAAAATTCCGGCGAAAGATATACAGAAAATCCTTCAACTGAGCTATGATGAATTAGATGAAACACAGAAGGCAACTTTCCTTGATATTTCATTTTTCTTCGTCGGAAAGACAAAGATGAGGCTGTTCACATATTCAAATCTTGTAATTTCTCACCAGACGTTGGAATACCAGTTCTAGTGGAAAGATGTCTACTAAATGTTGATATGAATAATAGGTTTCAGATGCATAATCTGATCCAAGATATGGGAAAGGAAGTTATTCGTGAAGAATTGGAGCATGGGAACTGCAGACGCTTGTACTTGTGTCAAGCAGATGCATGCGTGGCTTTGCAAAATCTAGAGGTATAGTAAAAAAAATCTGCTTGTGAATTGCAATTGGTATCAATTTTCACAATCTCGTCTTAAAAAACAATTAGTTATCTTGGGCTTTGACAAGAACCCTCAACTTCTTGATATTAAGAGAAGAGAAGAGGATACACACGATAAGATGCGATGTACAAATAAATTAGTTGTTAAAGAGCTTCAATTGCCTCTATTGTCTATAGGATGATAACTTTAGTACCATACAAATTGTCAATCAACTCAGGTATTTTTATCAGTATATATTTATTCCTCTATTTATATTTTTCTCTAATGATCAAATCAGGGAATACAAAAAATTGAAGGTCTGATCATAGACCAGACCATGTCCACAAAAAGACATTTCAGTGCCGAAATACTGGAAAGAATGCCCAACTTGAGGTTACTTGAAATAATTGGTGCACTTGACGTTAAGGGAAATTTCAAAAATTCATTTCATGAGTTAAGGTGCCTTCTCTGGCACCGTTGTCCCTGGATGCATTTACCTTCTAGTTTTTGTCCCCAAAAACTCGTCTCTCTTGACATGCCATACGGTATGAAGTTACGGTGAATACTCACTCAAGTTACGGTATGAAGTTAACATGAATACTCACTCAAGTTTGTTATACAATTACATACATGCATAATATCTTAAGTAAATTCTTCTTTTATGTGCAAAAATCTTCTTTTATGTGCAAAAATATATAGCCAATTGTTTTTGGGCAAATATTTAAAACAGAAACACTCAGTATAAGCATAATTTTCATGCACCTCAAAATACAAAGATAAAAAAATTAACACAGCTTATATTATGGTACATAAACTTTTTTTGACAATTCTGATAGCAATCTAATGTTGTGGATGTAACTGTGCTAACTTTGTATGTATGTTATCTAAATCAGGCTCTAGTAAACTTGAAGACTGTGAATTTCAGTTACTCAAGAAACCTGAAAATCATGCCTGACTTCAGTAATTTAACATTAGTGGATAAGTTATTGTTTCGTGGTTCTGAAAGCCTTCGAGAAGTCCACCCATCAATTGGACAGTTGAGCAGTTTGAGTTATTTGGATTTGGAAAGGTGTGTGAATCTGAAACGACTACCTCAGGCTATCAAACAATTGACTAATATTGGAAGTTTGAATTTGAGGTTTTGCCGCATTCTGACACAATTGCCTGAGCAATTAGGTGATATGAAATGCTTAAAGAGGCTTGACGCAAGTTATACATCAATTGAGCAACTGCCAGATTCAATTACTCACCTGAAAGAATTGGTTGATTTGAAGTTGAACAACTGCAAGAAGCTTAGGAAGTTGCCTGAGCAATTAGGTGATATGAAATGCTTAAAGACGCTTGACGCAAGTTATACATCAATTGAGCAACTGCCAGATTCAATTACTCACCTGAAGGAATTGGTTGATTTAAGGTTACACTACTGCAAGAAGCTTAGAAATTTACCTGAGCAAATTGGGAACATTAAAAGCTTAAAATTCTTTCATGCAAGTTATAGTGCAATTGAACACCTACCAGACACGTTCTCAGGCCTGGTTAATTTGGTCAGTTTGCATTTAGGGTATTGCAAAGACCTTACAAGTCTTCCAAATAGCATGTGGAAGCTAAAGCTTCTTCAAGGACTGTATCTGAGTGGGAGCTCAAAGCTCAAGCAATTGCCTGAGCAGTTGGGAAAGATGCAATGCTTAGAACAGCTTCGTGCATCTGGTACAGCAATTGAAGAACTACCAGATTCCATTGGACTACTGAGTAGATTAGATATATTGGATTTGGGATCCTGCAACAAGGTTAGAAATCTTCCCAGCAGCATATGGAATCTTACATCTCTTACAAGATTATGTCTTTACCGAACAAACATGGATACAATTAATTTGCCTGATATGGTACAAGATATGAAGTTGTTAAGTCTAGAACTGAGTTGTAATGTAAGTTTATGGCTGCCTGCGATTCAAAGTTTCTCTTCTTTGGTAGAGTTAGAGCTTTGGTATGAGAGCCAGATTTTCTCTTCAAATGAATTGTATAGTCTTTCTAAGCTTTCCAACCTACAAGATCTTATATTGCATAATTGTACAAGTCGCGACTTCTCCATTTCGGAATTTCCTGTGAATCTAACAAGTTTATCGATTAAATACACAACAGTGGAGATGCTACCAGAATTATCGAGCTTGAAAAAGTTGAAGGAATTGTCTATTGAGAGCGGCATCAGCCTTCAATCAATTCCCCCCCTCCCTCCTCATCTTGAACAACTTCATTTATTTGAATGCACAAGCCTACAAGATCTTCCAGATCTGTCAATGTTGAAGGAATTGAAGCGTTTGACTTTTAGTCATTGCATCAATATGAAATCATCAAGTTTGAGGCAGAGTTTTCTTCAGGTATGTTGGTGTTGATCTCTCTCTCTATTAAAGACACAAACTCACACTTGTATAATTATATCCTCACGTTTCTTATGTTCCCCAGATAGGACAACATAATTTACATACATTTAAAGCTGATATACCAAACAAGGAGGTTGTGGAATGGTTCAGCTATAAAAGCACGGGGAACACAATATCTTTTACAATCCCATCAAATTTGGGAGATAACTTCTTTGGTGTCGGGTTGTGGATCGTTTATAAATGCAAATATGCTGATGGGAATTATATACGCTTGGAAGTTGTTATTACTAATAAAACAAAGGATATCATAGTGAAAGAATTGCTTTATTTATCGGCTGATATAGTGGTGGGTGAAGTACAGTCGAAGGTCCAATGCATAAGGTATAACCACATGAAAAGTGGAGATAGAATTAAGGTTTCATTTAAAAGCTCCCCAGATGTTGATGATGGTCGTGGAGAAGTCAAGGTGAAGATGTGTGGAGCTCATCTCATACAGAATAATTTAGTTGAATAAAGCAATCGATGGATCGTGGTTACTGCTGGTTAGGCTAAGGAATGTGAAATGAATAAATAAAATTCAACGTAATATGTTCCCAACTTTCTTGAGTTCTAAAAACAGTTATTTACTAAAATTATAGGTTTACTCCTTTCTTGTTCATTTTAACGCTTCAATACCCCAGGATCATTCAAACAATTCATAATTGTTGGCAGCTTTAGTCGGGATGTTATGTATTTTTGTGATGTTAGAGCAACTCCAAGACTTGCCTGAGAAACTCTTTATAAAAATTATTATCATATTGGCTCTTAAGTCATTTAAGATGTAAATGTGTAGTATGACTCCAACAATCCTCTCTCAAAATCCTCTCTATATGTTTTAATTCTATTTTCTATTTCTAGCTGCTACTTGTACTTAGAGCTGATCAAATGAGCGGGCCGGGCGAGCCGGGCCGGTTCGCCGGCGAGCCGGTTCGGACAGCTCCTAACTCGTGGACGGCACGTGAAGCTGTCCGAGCCGTGCCGAGTCGGGCCGGTTCTCAGAAAAACTGACTCGTGTGCGGCTCGGCGGATTAGGCGAGTTTATTATTATTTTTAATTTTAATTATATTTAATATTTTAAAAGTATTAAAAAAGTATATGAATATTTTTGGAATAAAAGAGGACGGTACCTTTATAAATTTTATTAATTAAAAAATATTTTACAAATTATTTGAGAGGACTCCTCTCTAAAAAAATGGAACAAACCGCTTGTACATAATAAATATATTAAAAAATACGAAGCAAATCTTCATGATTAAATTAAATTTTTAAATAAAGAAATAATTTTTATTATTATAATTCATTGATTAACCATTTCCTTTTATATATAAATAAATTAAAATTTATTAAGTTTTTTTGGGGAAAAGATTATTAAATTTATTATATACGAGCTATATTATAATTCACTTATATTTATAAATTAAATTACAAAATTACGTGAGAAAATTAAGATATGATACAGATAGTATCTAATACTATTGTTAAGAAGGTGCTACAAGGTATTGTGACACATATAGTAATAATACATATACTGTACATGTACTGTACGGCTTCAGATACTAATAGTATCATACTATTGTTAAGAAAAGCAAGCTATAGCTAGCATGCATGGTCGGACCGTGCCGTGCCGGCTCGTCACAGGCTGACACGAGTTTGGCGAGCTGTGCCGAGCCGGTTACGGGTTCCAATTTACTGGCTTGTGAACGGCACGTTATGCAGACGGTTTGTGCCGGTTCTTGAACCGGCCCGATTCCAGCCGTCTCAGACGATCCATTTCGACGAGCCGGGGCAAGTCGGGCCGATTCAACCCACCCGTTTGGCCACTTGTACTTCACTGCATTGCATCTCAAATTAATATAAAAATAATTTAGAAGACAACTTAAACTCCTTAACGATGAGGAAAGTTTTAAGAAAAACTCTAATAGTCAATTGACATCCTCCTCATATAAATTATTATTAAATGAACTCTTAGCTATTTTACATAAAAATATATCTCTCATTCCAACAAACCTCCTCAAACTTCATCTCTATCCATTATTTATATATTTTTCACTAGTTTATAACTCATGCAAAGCACGGATGTTATTAATAAATTATATATTAATTATTTTATATAATTTAAATATTTCATTTAATATAATAATTTGTTTTAGTCATAATTTTAAATAAATAAAAGAGTTTGAATGATGATAAAATTGAGTTGAATGTGAGTAAACTATATTAAAAAAATTATAGGATAAATAGGATTTCTAAATTAGAAAATATAGAATATAATTTAAATATAATATATTTAAAAATAACAATTTTCTAGAATGTATTTTTAGTTTAAAAACTATAAAAAAACAATTACAAATTTTACGATAATTTTATAAAATCTCGTTTATTATTAATGTTGCAAACTTCTGACATCATTTTTATCATCATTCTTTTTTTTACGATAACAATTTTGAATAATAATCTCAAATGATGCCTAATATAAGTTGGGTTTGTTTTACAAGTTAAAATGAGTTATTTGTAGTGTTATAGAAATGGGTCGATTTTTCAAAAATCGCTGACAAATTCCCGATTAATCCTTATAAAATATTTGACCGATACGATTTATAAAATCCGGTTTATGTTTATAAAATATTTTTAAAAAATAAGTTCTATAGTAAATCAGATAAATATATTAAATTTTATTATAATAATATAATAAATCCGATTATTGCTCCGATTAATCCTCGATTAGCCGATTAATCCCAAATCAGTATCTTAACCGATAAGTTCTGATTCCCGATTTTTATAACCATGGTTATTTGAAATAAGAAAGATGAAAAAGAGAGAGAATTTTTTTAATAAAACCCTGCAAATTTTTATTTATTTTCAAAATACCCATAACAATTTCATTTAATTGATAATTAAAATAAATACTATATATTACTTCCCAAAGCCAACCCAAATTAATCAATACCAACTAAAACCAGCTCTAGGGTCTAGATGCACCTAGCCGGTGGGCCCGTGGCAGACAACTCTTTCCACTTAAATCAAGGGTTAAATGACATTCTGGTCACTCAACTCATTTGTAATTTGCAAGTGAATCACTTAACTCAGAAAGTTTAGAGTCAATTGATTGAACTATTTAAAAATTTCAATCAGATCACTGAACGTTATTGACGTTAAATATTAAACAGAAGGTTGAATATGGTAGCTGACATGGCTAATTTTTATCTAATGTGGCATGTACAGCTTACTACTCTTCATCCCACCCAACTCTTTTAGAAATCCATATATTCATCTCTCTTTTTTATAAGAACTCATATACAAATCAACAAATATTTTTTTATAATAATCTGAGATACTGTAAGAACTCAAACTTCTCACCAAACTCATCATGTAAATCATTTAGAATACACGTGAATACAGACACACATATAAACAGATGAGGGAAGATTAGAAGAATATACCCACTGACCACCTCTAACTTCAAACTCTTAGTTTAACTTTATATTTCTAATTATAAGGTTAGGGTTTTTAGAACACTCTTTCTCATCCCTTAAATCTCTCTTCAATAGTCAAATTTGTTAGCTTCATATCACCAAAAAGATCGGATTTTTCAAGTCAATGTTACGAAACTGAAGATATGAAGATGGGTTAGTGAGAAATTTGAGGCAGCTTATTTTTGTTGTACGTTGTAAAGTTATTAAGCTAATGTCTCGGCTCTTGTATGGATTAAAATGATGTTATTGAAGGTCTGTTACAAGTGTTACATCATTTGTGATTTTAGCTTTTCTTATACATATTTTCATCTTCTTGATTGAGGTTATATATATGTTGTGTATTTATATTCATATAAAAAGAAAGAGATACAAGGAGATGTAAGATATTATGAAGGTAAGTATGCAAATTATGGATAAGATTTTTTGAAATGATGGGTCAGATTTGTTAAATGGATAGTATTATAAGGTGGAGTTAGTTGAATGCTGATGTGTTATATTTAACGGACTTCTGTTAAAGTCATTGGTGATTTAACGGTCGTGAAATATTTTTAATGTTTAATGACTTAACTGCAATATATTTTTAGTTTAATAATTCAATTGAAAGTTTTTTTTAAGTTGAATAACTCATTTGCAATTTAGTGATGAGTTGAGTGACGAACCCATTGGATGCATTTCTCATTCACTCCCGTTACAACACAATACATACACACTACTTGTATTTCGCTGTTCCTTCCCTAAACTTCCCACCATTTTTTCCACCTATACTCTCTACCTTAGCTCCACACACACTCAGCCAGCGAGAGAGAGACAACGAGAGAGAGCGAGAGAGACAGAGAGAGAGAGAGCGAGAGAGAGAGAGAGAACGAGAGAGACAGAGAGAGAGAGTTACCTCGCCACTGAATGCCCTAGCCTCCTCAATGTCTCCGCTGTCCGCCGACTTCAATTGCGATTGCTCACCACCTGCCGCCGATCGGAACTGCTCGCATTGCGGAGGATCGAACAATTCAATTCTCCGTACATCTTCATCTGCCGCATCGTTACTAAGCTTCGATTCAGTTCCTGTAAAGTATTACGATAAGCGATTGAGAATCATACATGCTGCTATTAAAGGATTCACTATTGGAGCTGGTATTAAAGGCGGATTGGCTCTCTTCTCCATTCTAGCTCGCTTTCGTCGTAGACGATCTCTCCTCAAGTAATTTTACTTCTCCGATCTCGATTCAGTTATTGTTTCGTATTCTCGATAAATTAATAATCTCGATAATTAAATAGATATAGTGTTTTTTTAACTGTATATATGATATGTTGTATTGAAATGAATCGATTTAATTAAGAGATGTGTTTGTGGTGTTGTAGGAAGGTTGAAATGGCTACAGGTGGTGAGGATATAATTTTGGCGATTAAAGAGACTTTAAGATATGGTCTATTTCTCGGAACTTATGCTGGAACTTTTGTTTCACTAGATGAGCTTATTGCTGCTGTTGGAGGCCACCACAGGCAACTTTCTCTCTCGTAATTTTATTTATTTATAGTTTTGTTGGTGTGTTGAGATTTGCAGTCTGTCAATTCTGCGATGATACCATTAGATATTTATGGATAGTCAAACTTTTATTATTGTTAAATTTAGTATGTTGCAGCTATAATAAAATAAGTTTGTCATGATTTATGGTATATTGGTATCTGATTAGGTCATTATAGTGGACTTTACTGCTCTGCTAGTGCACAATTTTTTTAGCTTTGGGATGTTACTAGTACAACTACAGTTGGTTTTGAGTACAAATTTTGAGACTCGTGCAGGGGTCTTTTTTGACAGTCTTGAAGTTTTCCCGAGAGTGTCTCGGAGATAGGATTAAATGTGTTGTATCCAACACTAAACTTGTTATCTCTAGGTTGATAATATTTACTCCTTCTGTCCCATTTTACATGTCACTTTTGAAAAAATTACGCATATTAAGAAATTCTAACATAAAAATTATTTTCCATTTGTATCCATATTAAATTATATTGATTGAGATAGTTTCAATGCATAATTTGAATGATAACTATATTACATTAATTACCAGTACTAGCATCACTACTTTAGTCAAAGGGTTATTTTGGAAATCTACCTATAAAATTGCATTGAAAAGAGATAGTGGACATGTATTATGGGACAAATTTTTTCCTCAAAAGTGACTACTAATTTGGGACTGAGGGATTATAAAATTAAGCTATTAACATGTAAACTAGACCTCAATTACAATATTGACATAATTTTATTTAATTTCATTGTAAAGGCAGAATTTCGTGCCATTTTTTATGTTCTTTTAAAATTGTTGGTCGTCTCTCAAGCTATTATTGAATCCTCTTACCTCTAGGCTTGTCCAAATTTAATGAGCCACCCACCATGATTGCTTATTGTATCCCGGGCTCGAACAAAGTTAAGTTTCACTGTGCTGGGTTCATTGGTAATACAACACAGTTGGTTTTGAGTATGAATTTTGAGACTTTTGCAGGTCTATTTTGACCGTCTTGAAGTTTTTCTGAGAGTGCCGCGGAGATACGATTAGATGTGTTGTATCCAACACTAAACTTGTTATTTCTAGGGTGATAATATTAATAAAATTAAGCTATTAACTTGTAAAACTAGGCCTCAGCTACAAT
>QRFB01002585.1:40907-54641 GCA_008931105.1 Oenanthe javanica | reverse complement strand
TTCATCCTCTTCTTCTTCATTTATCTCAGAACGTTTTAGATTTTCAAATTCCAGTGTTGTAGATTCTGACTCATCCTGCAATTCTGCAAACTTTTTATCATCAAATGCAACATGAATAGATTCCATAACAATTTTGGTTCTGAGATTAAACACTCTGAATGCTTTTGTGTTCGATGCATATCCAAGAAAGATTGATTCATCTGCCTTGGCTTCGAATTTGCTTAGATTTTCAGGATGTACTTTCAGTACATAACACTTGCATCCAAATATGTGAAAGTGTTTCACACTTGGCTTCTTGTCCTTTATCATTTCATAGGGAGTCTTTCCATGCATGTTTATTAGAGTGCAGTTTTGAGTGAAACATGCTGTATTGACTGCCTCAGCCCAAAAATATACTGGCAGCTTAGACTCTGCCAACATTGTTCTGGCAGCTTCTATGAGTGTCCTATTCTTTCTTTCCACAACTCCATTTTGTTGAGGAGTTCCTGGCGCAGAAAATTGTTGAGTAATTCCCTTTGATGCACAGTGGTTCTCCATGATTGAATTCTTGAATTCAGTACCATTGTCACTCCTCAGAATTCTTACTATTTTCTTTGATTTTCTTTCCAGAAAAGTGATATGATCTATTATGTGTTGAGAAGCTTCATCCTTTGAATGTAGAAAGAAAACCCATGTGAATCTTGTAAAATCATCTACAATAACAAGAGTATATTTATTTTTGTTAATTGACATAACATTTACTGGACCAAATAAATCAAGATGTAGTAAATAAAAGGGTTCAGAAATGGTATTTATTGTCTTGCTCTTGAAGGATGATTTCCTTTGTTTTCCAAGTTGACATGCTTCACAAAGTCCATCTTGTACAAAATCAACATGTGGTAATCCTCTTACAAGATTCTGTTTAACCAACTTGTTGAGTGTTTTGAAGTTGATGTGTGACAGTTTCTTGTGCCATTTCCAGCTTTCTTCAGTTGAGGCCTTGCTGTATAGACATGTGACTTCACTGTTTATGCAATCCTCCAAGCTGGCTTCATAAATGTTACCATGTCTGTGTCCTTTGAAAACCACAATGCCTGTTTCTTTGTGAGTCACAAGACACTCTTTGTTGTCAAAGCCAGTATGGTAACCTTTGTCTCCAAGTTGACTTATGCTTATTAAATTGTGCCTTAAGCCATCAACTAGAGCTACTTGTTCAATGATGACATTCCCAAGTACAATCTTGCCATATCCCAGTGTTTGTCCTTTGTTGCCATCTCCAAAGGATACTTCTGGGCCAGCCATTTCCTCAAAGTCTGTAAGCAGGGATTTCTTTCCAGTCATATGTCCTGAGCATCCACTGTCCAGGATTAGGGTTACTTTCTTTACCCTAGTTCCCTGCATACATAAAGCAACTAGTTAGATGTTTTGAGGACCCAAATAGTTTTGGATCCTTTTCTACTAATTTTAGGAGAAACAGGCTTAATAATTTTCACCTTTGGCTTACCTGTCTCTTTTGTTGCTCTAGACTGTGGTGGAGTCTTAACAGTGTCATACCAACTCTTATCAATAGAAGATTTTAGCTCATAAAAATTGTAATACAAATCATGATAGTCCCTACACATATATATAGAATGAAATATGCTACCACAGTGATAACAAGGTTTCTGTGGTATGTAGTGACTTTTCAGAGTCTGAGAAGGACTAGACTCTGATTTCTTCTCAATTTTTGTTTTACAATCTATAGCTAAATGGTTTTGGTTGCCACATCTATAACACTTCTTTCTAGGAGCATTAGGATCTTTTTGATAATTATTAGCCTTATTGATGCCTTCCTTACCATTCCTATTTCTCCTAGTTTTGGTGGACTCTGATAAGTTCTCTAGCCTTTCTTTCAACTTAGACTTAGACAAGTACCCTATGTTTATAATTTTCTTAGAGTTATTTGCCCCTGTTTCATCTGTCTTTTTGTCAACAACAGGGGGACTATTGACAGATGAGTTTGTGGCTTCAGTTTTTTCTTTAGGGATCACAAACTTAACAGGAACAAATGTACTTTTGTCTTTAGTCTTATTAATTTTGCTAGCTTCTTCATTGTTATCATTCTCAACAATAGGTCTTTTGTCTTGACTCTTGTCATAGCCTAGACCAGCAGTTTGACACACGTTTTGATTATTGAGAATTTCTTGAACTTTTCTTCCAGAGTCTGTCCAAACTTTAAACTTAAGCCTTTCTTCTTCTAGTTCTTTCCTAACATAGTCATAGGCTTTCAAAATTTCAGTGTAGTTATGACTATATTTCTCAGAATCCTTTTTGTATTGTTCCATTAATAATAACTCAGATTCTACATGACAATTCCTTTTAGTTAAGGTTAAATTTTCTTCTCTCAACCTTTCACTTTCACTAGTGAGAGACCTACATGTTGTCATTATTTTATTAACCTCACTTTTCACAATCTCTATGCCATCAGAGTCTAAATTAATTAAGGATTCAGGAGTAAAGATTGATACCTGAGTTTTAGGAGATGAGGGTTCTTTGGGAGACTGTGATTTTCTTGAGGAGGATGCCATCAGTGCTAGATTTTCATAATCAATTTCATCCTCTGAGCTTGAGTCTGCCCAGTCCTTTCCTGTTGATAGAAGTGCTTTTCCTTTTCCTTGACTTTTTGACTTTCTGCATTCACTGGCAAAGTGCCCCAATATTCCACAGTTGAAACATTTGACCTTTGCTTTGTCAAGTTTGATAATTGTACTCTTGCTCTTCTCAACCTTTTCATCTTCCTTCTTGAATGATGGCCTTTTGCTAAATTTGCCAGTTCTTTTGTTGAATTTCATTCTTTTGAAATTTTTAGCAAACATAGCCATCATTTGACTTAGATCAAACTCTTCATCAGAATCAGAGTCTGTGTTAGTAGACTCTGACTCCACAGCAACTTTACCCTTCTTTCTTGAATCCTTGATTCTTGCTTCTTTGGATGGTTCCTGTTGTTCTTTCTCAGACTCCATCAAGAGTGCCACAGATTTTGTCTTTACAGACTTCTTATTCTTTCTCTGTTGCATCTCCAAATCATATGTCTTGAGTCTGCCATACAATTCTTCTAGAGTTAGTTCATCCAAATCTCTAGCTTCTCTTATGGCTGTAGTCTTATTGTCCCACTCTTCAGGAAGTGCTCTCAGAAACTTGGTATTCGTATCTTCAGAATCATAAACCTTACCAAGCATAGCCATCTCATTCAAGAGTTTTGTAAACCTATCATACATCTCAGTGATAGATTCTCCAGATTTTGCTTCAAAGTACTCATACTCTTGAATGAGCAAAGACCTAGCATTCTTCTTGACATCTTTAGTCCCTTGACAGTGCACCTCAAGTTTTGTCCACATCTCCTTAGCAGTCTTGCATGATATGACACAGTTAGTTAGAACAGAATCTAAACTGTTAAAGAGAATGTTCTTTACTTTTGCCTCCTTAAGGACATTTTCTTTGTCCTCTTTTGTCCATTCAGCCTTTGGTTTCTCAACGAGGTGTTCTTCAGTTATTTTGCCTTCCTCATTGATTTGAGGCACAATTTTTAAGGGCACAAAGGGTCCTTCATTAATCCTGTCAAGATAGTCAGGGTCTGTTGCTTCCAGATGGTGCAGCATCTTAACCTTCCAGTGGGTGAACTCGTTTCTCTTAAGCATAGGAATCTTAGAATTGCCATCTTTGTTTCCAGACATCTTTGATCGATTTTAAACGTTAGGCTCTGATACCAATTGTTTTCCCAGTCGTACAAGTAGAAGGGGGGGTTGAATACTTGTATGTCTTTTCTGCCCGATTTAAAATCAAATTAAGAACAAATCCAAACACAACAATATTAATAAGTAATGTTTTGTATTATTGATTTGTGAATACAAAACTCTCCTAGGGTGTACACAAACCCTAGCAGCTTCTCTGTGTTTATCACAGCAACTCTCTCTATTTCTATGCTCTCACAAAATTTCACTCAGATAATTATGCTTCGACTTCCACACTTTTACAATTAGGTTACATAGAGTTTATATAGAGAGCTGCCTATCAACTAATAACAGAAAGATAAATTACAATAGGAATAGAATTCCTAATTATTAGTTGACAGTTTCCTTCTAGAATTCTCTTTCTTTCCCATAGCATATCTGCAATATATTTATCTTGATCTTCGAAGACTTTCCATTCCTGTGATCTTCTTCCAAATTTATCCTCAACTGTATAGACTCTGAAATCTTCAGACTCTGATGATCTTCAGACTCTGATCACATGTAGACTCTGATAGATCATAGACTCTGATAGTCTATAGACTCTGATCACCTTCCAGACTCTGATCTTCATGCAGACTCTGGTTTCACTTTCTACAGAAATTCTTCTAAGTACAAGTAACATGAATGTTGATTATCTAGACTCTGATTATACATTTCAGAGACTAGAAAGACTTATTACAGATAAACTAATGTAGACCCTGTTCTAGTATTTTGTACATCATCAAATGAATATATTCCTAACACAACCAAACGGGTGAGTAAGTCAAAAGGGGTGGGGTCAAACAAACCAAACAAACAGAAATAGCCAACTAACCAACCAACTGCTAAACTAACCAACTGACAAACAACCAACTGTCCATGGGACCCAACAACAACCAACACAATCTAGCTAAGCCGAGTGAGAAGAGATCAAATTCTTTGTAGGCTCGGGTTCACATTGGGTTTCAGGCAAATCTCCAAAATTAAGTAAATTTGGATCAGTTGCCAAGCCCATGTGTCCTTGTAGCAGTTTGCACCAAATTCATGAGAAAATTGATTCAGTTTTTGAGTTGAGTGAACCGAGTTTTAGTCATGTCTATCTCAATTTTAACCAAAGCTATTTCCTCAGTTAATGCATCTAGCTTGTGGGACAACATAGCAAGGTCACACACACCCGGGGGCATATAAACAAACACACACTCAGAAGGCACATAATCACTCAAAGGGGCCCGTATTTTCACCAACTTGTCAGATAAGAAGGTATCAACTATCTTGCCAGGAAATTTTTACAAGTTAACGGCACAAAACGCAAAAATCGCAGTCAACACCAACCCAAATTGCATAAAGCCAGTTTTAAATGAATTTATCATACTCATGATGACCATGTCAGGGGAACTAAAGTAGATGCTGTTTGTAGCAACCAAGTACATCAACTTCATATCCACAAAGTCAAACAAGTCATAATTGTTTTGTTTTGGAAAAATATTAGCAGTTTGACAAATGAAAGCATCTTATAGGTGGGGTGAAGCAAGGGTTTGAGATAGGAAGATTGTGTTGAAACATGAGCCCATTCACCTCTTCACCCGTGAAGTTGTTAATAAAGAGGTGAAACTCTCATACATTAAACACATTATCGAAAGCAACATCCATGGTGAGAAGTGAGTTGATAATATGATTAAATCCAAGGTCCTTACTCAACAATAGATGATTAATTAGTATAGGCCTACAATCAAAAACCGAAGTGATGAAAGGCACTCCATTAAGTCCCTTGCCTATCCCCATATTGCAATTGAACTCTCCAATAAGATTAGCAAATACTTTCTTATTTTTGAAATATATGAGGGGATCCCATTTTGAATGAGTAAACATGACTCAGATTTCAGAGGTTTGGGGTAGATTAGTCAAGGATTCGGGTTGGCTATTGTGTGTGAGGTAAAGGTACTTAGTTGTAGTAGAGTCGCTAACAAACTGGGGTGTGGGTGAAGTGAAAGACTTAGACTTCCTTTTGATCCCTTTAGTATCATTAGAAGATTCAGGTTTCATATTTGTGAGAGAAGGACAGGAAGAAAATAGAAGTGAAGGCAGGTGGGGAATAAAAGTAAAGGCAGGTGGAGAATAAAAGTAAAGGCAATGAACTTCTATTTATGGAAGGTATAAAAGTTGTTATTGAGAAGTACACTCAAGTACTTTAAAAAAAGGTATGATGTCACCCTAGTGAAGAGGACATTTAGAGTCCAGGGGTCAACTTGTTTAGAGTTTCTAAACTCAGAATTTGTCTAAAGTGGGGGGACAAAACATCAAATCAGTCAGATAAATTGACACCCTAAATTAATGAGCCTATGTCTAATTTTAAAGATGTTAGGTTATGCTTGTAAAATGAACTTTTAGGACAAGATTTGGGTTAAAGGGACATAATTTGGCTTAAAAAGTCCATTTTTGAATTTTTACCAAGTGATCAAATAAATCATATTTTAATTTTGACCTAATTTTCATTTAGGTGATCACATAGATTCATTTTAGGGTCTTTTAGACTATCTTAAGTGATTCACATACTTTTCAAAGTTTATCTTGATTAAAGATAGTGTGATTAAATTTAGCATTTATCAAGTACATATCAACTCACACATGTAGTGTGATTTTAAAGTGACCGGTTCACCCTAGGAACAGATCAAGGAGATCTCGAAATGAACTTTTAGGCAGTCTATAGGATCAGCGGTGTGTATGTGATTTGAATAATCCTAAATAGAGTGCACATAAAATATAAAAATTGTTCAATA
Organism: Oenanthe javanica; assembly: GCA_008931105.1. Lineage (NCBI taxonomy): Eukaryota > Viridiplantae > Streptophyta > Magnoliopsida > Apiales > Apiaceae > Oenanthe > Oenanthe javanica. The sequence continues at coordinate 48,136 of QRFB01002585.1, read as the reverse complement.
TTGAGACAAATAATCCATGAAGTTCTAGCCAAACAAGGTACTAATTGAAATCAAAATTGAATTTTATTTCTACTACTTTGTAGAGAAATCTGGAGTCACGAAGATTACTTTTTGATTCTACTCACACAATGCCCCGAAAATAGTTACAAAATAGATTTTAGATTAGTAACTAGTCAAATTTTTGAAACTTCTATATTAACTTATCAAAATCTAATAATTTATTATTCATATTATTTTACCACTCAAGTATAGACAGTTTTTCAAAGTGTTTTTGACTCAAACTTATTACTTATAATTCTATCAATTCACTTGAATCCTAGTATTTTCTGCTAAGAAATCTGAGTAATTTTAAACACTTTTAATATAGCCCGCTTGAATAGCATAATAAGATAACTAGACTGCCTTCAAACTCTGATCATGAGACATTTTGGGAAAGAATACTAAAAGAATCAGCCTCATGTCTTATTGATTCAATCATTACTCCAACTGATATGGTGCTTATCTTTTTATATCCTTTAGTTGAATCACTTGAAGATCCAGATTCCTACAAGACACAACAACAAGTCTTGGGTCTCCTTTCTACTTATGAAGTCCTAAGGAAGATGATGGAGGAGGAGCTACATCTCTCTGCACAGGATGTAGTCACATATCTCGACAGCTATTTCTTCAACTCTTCACTACAAACTCAAGCTGCAGGACTCATAGAAGGCAGGACTAATGCAGTTCTCAAAGTACATGGTGTGCCAAACTCTGAAAACTAAAATCAAAGAAGCCTAAAAAGATTAAGGTTCATAAAAGGAGAGAATCAGTGTCTGTTGCTAAGTTAGAAACTAAGGATGAGTAACCATTTTTTAACTATGATGCAATTTGGGAAAATGGGGTAACCTACAGGGAAACCATTCAATGGATCTCAACTCCACAGTCTATTTCACTAGAAGTAAATGACTATCTTATCCATCATGTAGGGAGAGTGGCACACACATTTCTATATCATACCTACCTGAGTAAGTTGGATCAATATAGGGGCATTTACTATAAAAGAGTAAGGAGGGAACTACGTGACCTCTTTCATCTCTCAGATGCTCAGTCACTTTGTGCAATCCATGCAAGGGATTTCAACATCAACATGGATCCACTTATTATAGGTGAACAAAAGGAGGTAGTAGGTGATGAAAGGAAGTTGGAAGAGGGCAATAATGCACCAGTGATGGCTAGTGGCATAGGTGTTCAACCTGTCTCACCCATACAAGAACCACCTAGTCAGAGGTTGGGTGATAGTTTGACATGAGAGTATGCTGATATGCCTTATTTGATAACTCAAAAACATGCTGATGAGAACCTCAAGGATATGGGAGAATAGACTCTGATGGATGCTTAAGAAGAAAATCAACATTCATTTCTGTTAGAGTCTATCCATCTTAAGGGCGAGTTTTATGCACCAACAGTCAAAGATGGTGACACTAAGACTCAAGCTTCTAATGAAGTCATACTGAAGCAGTTAGTTTCTATAGTAGACCTTGAGACTGGGATACTGGAGCCAACCGACTCTAATAAGAGAGAAAAGACTAGTATGGGATTTAAGTCTATTGATGCTCACCCCTTAGTGGAAACCCCTAGCCTTCAAACATTTAAAGGGGTTCCCCTCCATCAAGGTGGTTTAGGTATTGACACACAATTTCATTCTCTTAACCCCCCTTCTGTAGGACTTATTAATGCACCCGCCCAAATGAGTGAAAAAATTGAAAATCAGGGGCTGGCACTGGTCTTGGCAAAATGAAAGGTAGATAAGGCTGTAGAGAGCCTGAGTGAGATTGATAAAGTGGGTGCCCAACCTCACTGTGAGAATGAGAGATTAGGTATCCTGAACTTAGCTTCACTTATACGGATCAAGATTTTCCCAAGAGTTGGTCCAATGAGTTGGAGCAGTGAATGGATGAAAACACTTATACTCTTATTTTTTAGATTGACAAGAAGGAGGAGGCTCTAGCTGCTCAGAAATCTTTTACACAAAGGCTACAACTTCATCTGGTAGATTCTCTAGCCAGGAGAGCAGATAAAGTCAGGGAAACTCTAGTGGATGATTCACATATTCAGCCTAGTACTGCATCATTGAAGTCAGAATAACCTATCTTAATCATGTCAATTCAGGCAAGGCTTTTAGAGTCTACAAGTCTTGATCACTCTATTGAGGAGTCAGGGTCTATAGTCCCTTATGCAGTGTCAGAGTCTACACTTCCATAAGAGTTTACACCTCTAGTAACAAAGATAGAGCATGTTGATGCTATTGATGATTCAGCCTCTGAAGATGAAGGGGAGGTAAATCCATCTTTCAATTATTTTGATCAAGTGTTTTCTCAATCTTAGAAGACAACACATGTTAAGGGTATTGATGATGAAGATAATTTTGCATGCATACTGGATATTCATAAATCTAATAGACTGAAGGATTTTCAAAAGAAATCCTCCTTGCAAGAGCATGGTCTCTATCCTGGTGAGAAGCCTGATGCTTCTCTACTTGAAGAAAAAAAAGACGTGGCTGCTGACCTCGGCTCTGCACAGGCTCAACTAGCTGCTGTAGTCACAAATATATCTCATATCCAAACTAAGTTGACCAATGTGGATACTACCACTACTCTACTCCAAAAAAAGTTTAAAACTTTGTACTCTCTTTAACAGTCGAACGATTTTGCTGTGAAAGATTCTTTGGCTGATTTCAAGGCTAAACAGATAACTATCCAAAATTCTCTCAACTCTCTAACTACCAAGGTGGATCAAGTTATAACTATCCAAGCCAACATCACTTATGTTCTTGAAAACATTCTTTTGGTTGTCACATGGGGTGATGATGTCCAAAAAAGGGAGAAGAGGGAGGCTGGTGGTGAATCTTCAAGAAGAAGTAATAAGGATGAGATTTGCAGGGATAAAGACAAGCCAATGGGAGTTAAAATGATGAGATATGGTGATGATGATAATGATGGTTCTCATGATCCCAGGGGACCTGGTGGTGTGCAAAAAAAATAGTCTGGAGTGGTTGTGGTAACAAAAAAACACACCAGTCAGGACTGGACATGAGAAATTAGAGTCTAATACAGACTCTGATAAACAAAGAAAGATACCAAACTTTGATGCAATTCAAAGTCAAGAAATTCAAGAACCAAGCTACTGGCAATGTAGTCAATCAAATCTTCAACTAAGAGCTAGGAAGAAGAAAGGACTTGGAGGTTTTGTAGAGTCTGACATTGATAGAACCACAACTCTAACCAAAGATCCTCAATCTTTGATAGATAGGCAGTTTGAGAAGATTACACAAAAATACTTGAACAAAGTATTATTTGCTTAAATTTTTTATAATGTTTTTGAAAGAACGGTGTTAAGAGGTTAGGGAGGTACAAAAAGGTGAAGAATGAAATGTTAGTGTACTTCCTAGAAGGAGGGTTTGTTAGGTGGACTAACCAATCAAACTTCATCTTCTTCAAACAGGCTGAGGAACTACATTATGTTAGGTTTCTCTTACAGATATCTTATGAGGTGAATAGAAGTAAAGAAGATGTTACAAATAAATGGTTCAAGGAAATTGACAAGAAGTTGACTCTATACAGGCAAGCAAATACGCAAATGGGTAAATTCACTTTGAAATTTATTGATGAAGATGGGAATGACCAGAACATGCCACTAGAGGTAAAGGAGATCAAATTTAGAGAAGGAGTGGGTCATTACATTAGATTTCAGCCCGTGAGTGGAAAGCCAAGTGTCTTGATGCTGAAAGATTTGAAGGAATAAGAGTGTAATGCAAATGATCTGAGAGCAGCTTACTATCAAATCAAAAGTGACACTGATGAGTTGAAGGAGTTAAAGAAGTTTGTTGGAGAAGCTCTAGCCATTGTTGAAGAAAGCATGCTGAATTTATTTCTGAGAAACAACAAGGGCTTTGAGAAGATCAGTTAGGTAGAAATTCTTTTTCCTTTATAATTTTTAATATTGTTCTAGAATTCATTATTTATTCTTTAGTTTTGGCATCATCAAACCTTGATTTATACTTACATTTTATAAAGCATGTTAGGAATATATTCATTTAATGATGTACAAAATACTATAATAGAGTCTAGCATAGAGATATCTGTAATAGAAAAAGTCTTTCTAGTCTCTGATCAAAGCAAATGTAAATCAGAGTCTAGTTAGTCTGTGTATAGATATCAAGAGTATTTATACTTAGAAGATTTTCTGAAGAAATAAAACCAGAGTCTAGATGCAAATCAGTGTCTAGAATTCAATCAGAGTCTATATACTATCAGAGTCTATAGTCTGTCAGAGTCTGAAGATCATCAGAGTTTGAAAGTTTTCAGAGTCTATAAAGATAAAGTTAAATTTAGAAGATGATCACAGTAATAGAAAGACTTCGATGATAAAGGCAAATATATTGCAGATATGCTATGGAAAAGGAAGAGAATTACAGAAAAGTGTCAGCTAATAATTAGGAATTCTATTCCTATTGTAATTTGAATTTCTGTTATTAGTTGATAGGCAGCTCTCTATATAAACACTCTATGTAACCTAATATAATGATCGAAGTTTTTAAGAACATGGAAATAGAGAAAGTTGCTATGAGAAACACAGAGAAGCTGCTAGGGTTTGTGTACATTCTATGAGAGTTTGAATTGATACATCAATAATACAAACAATATTTATTCAAATCTTTGTGTTTGATCTTTGTTCTTAATTAAAAGCTTTAATCTATAGTGATTTGATTTTAATCAGGCAAAAAGAGCACACAATTATTTAACCTCCTTCTACTTGTGTGACTGGAAAAACAAGAAAGGAATCGATTGAGCAATCAATTACTCTTTAAAAATATAAATTGTGAGATTAAAATTTCTTTTAATTTTTACTTACATTTTCTACTGATTGTCTCTCAATTCTCTCTCGTTCTATGAAATCAAGCCCTAACTCTCTCTGTAACTACTGTTCTATAATTTTCTTCAAGTCTTTTATCCACTAATAATAATTCATAGCTCAATGACATCTGTATCTTCATCAAAGAAAGTATCTCAAGTCGACTTCTACTACAAATTGAACAACTTTGTGGCTTATACAGTTATAGAAGAGGCACCATAAGAATTCCATCCTTTGATGAGGTTTCTTGAAAGTTACAGAGTTAAGAAGGCTTTGAAGGATGCACAAAAAATAGTCTATAATTTGGTGGAGGAATTCTGGAATAGTTCAGAGGTTGCAGATAACTACTCAAACATCTTATTCACCTGCAAAGAAAAAATTATATTCTAACTAATGTTGTTTTAAATGAGTGTTTAGAGTTGCCTACTACTAACACTGAGAATGCATCCACAGACCCTGATATTAGAAATATGCCTAGGTTTGTTAACTATGCTAATCATGATATTAATTTAGAAAATGTATTTAGAAAACATCTTAGGAGAGAGTTGTCATATTTCTTTGATGCTATTATTAAGTATTTTAGTGGTAAGATTAGTAACTTTGATGTTATTACTACTAGTATGCAACAAATAGATTTCATCATTCTATTTGATAAATTTCATAATTTGTCTTCTATAGTATTGAATGAAATTGTTTCTAAGTTGGGTAATAAGGCTGATAGATCCAATCATATCTATTATGCTAGATTTATTGTGCTTGTTATTAACCACTTTGTCAAAGAAATTGAGATCAACAGGGAAACTGAAACTCTGGACTGTTGGACACAGAATAAGAGAGTATTCAAAGATTTGGTAAGAATCAATATCCATAGTAATGTGGATTTGATTTATCCAACCTTTGTACATGTATGAATTTCTTCCTTAGCTATTTCTTCTCAACCTCAAAATTCTTTGCCTTCTGTGGCTATGGAGGGTGTTAGTAATGAACCCAACCCTCCTACCCAAGCCACATAACAAATTCCTAAAATTAAGTCTAAGAAACCAACCTGAAAAGATTCCCAAAAGTCTGTTATTGCAAAACTAAAGAAAAGAAAAACACTTGTGGTTAATAGACTAGAGGAGGAAGTAACTGGTGAGGGAATTTGGGAACATCAAAGAACCTAGAAGAATAAGGAATGTTAGGGTGTGTCAACCCAGCCAAGCCACACCACAGTCTCCCAAAGACTCTGGATGTGGAAAAGGATAATACCACATCTTTATTGGCATCCTCTCAATAGGGTATCAATATTGAAAAGAACCCACAACCAAGGGCATTGATCAAGGGTAGGGACATACAAGCCAAAATCCCTCAGTCCTATGAGAGGAAGAAAAAGAAACCCAAAATTGCACTTGGCGAAACACACACTACAAAGCTAGAGGCAACTGTGGTGGAGCCTTCAACTTTTTCTTTTGATGCATCTCTAATAAATGTGGAGATGCAACCCCACTCTTTCTCTATTATCATTCCTCAATCTCCATCACCTCAAATTTCTTTAGAAAATTTGTTGATAAACAATCAAACATTTTCAAATTCTCCTTCTTTGCTATTCAAGGAGAAACCAACACTCTCTCATGTTTCTCCTATCCAGGATAACACCTTAGAGGAACTTGAATCTATCTCAAATATAATTTTTACTCTTCAAGTTCAAATAACCTCAACTGATATCCCAACCTCAATTGTTTCTACTTCATCAATTGATTTACTCTCATTAATTGATATTTAGCCATCGACTAATAAACCATCGATTGATACTCAACATCAATCGATGGGTATGCATCAATCGACGGATATCCCAAACACTACATCAACTTCTATTCTGGAAATATCAATTGATAAACAATCAATTGATGTTACTCAAACTTTATTAGGAATGAGTGAGATGAGTGAGAGGCATCATTGCAGCCTAGCAAAAGGAGAGGGAGTGAGTAAGGATATTCATATTTCTTCCAAGAATGAAAGTGAAACACTTAAAGGCCCTACCTTAGAAGGTGTAAATGTTATGAGTGAGGGAGAAGCGAGGTTCCAGGATGAGATCCTGATGCAAAATAGACAGATGAGTGAGATGTTAGTATTGGTGTCCTAGAGACAATACTTTATGATAAATAATTAAATATTATGTTTACTTGATTATTTAATTAATATTTATTATGTCTTTATTTACTGCGTTATAAATTTAAAGCATAATAGATGTCCTTGGAATATTAATGCGAATTATATATCTTTAAGTATGTGACTTAAAAATGAGATTATATGAACAGTATTATATTCCTAAATGTCCCTAGTCGAGTATTATTATTTAA